>JAUOBX010270843.1:0-11382 GCA_032360705.1 Eupentacta quinquesemita
TGAAACTTTGCTCCACAGTAGCCTTATGATGACAGTAACTACAAATGGGCACCAGCCAACCCAAAGGTTGGGGTGGGCTGGGCTGCACCAGCATTCCTGAAAGATAATGGTGCAAACTGTAAGGGTGTGAGAGACGTTGCTGGTGGATTTAGGCGAATCCGGCCACCTCCATGATTGTGGACACAACCAGATTATAACTGGAAAAGAAAAAGAAGAAGAAGTTTATTGGACGTTGAGAACTATTCAACTAGAGGCACTGCACTGATGTGGAGTATCCTGGAGAGTGCCAGAAGAATACCCAAGCGGTATCAGTGATGATTTTTTTTTTGTGGTTCAATCGCAGGACATGGGTACTGATCCCATACAAGCTGGCAAGAGTGCACACATGGATACAGCACTTATTTCAGCTGTGAACCCTCGCCAGATCACGAACCAAGGCAATGCCTCTAAAGCGTGACCTCAATGCGAAGGAGGTGGTCATTCCACCAGACGGCAAGATACAAATCACCTTCCACTAATTGTGAGCAATTGGGATAAAGCACCTTGCTCAAGTGTGCAACGCAAACTTGGACCGGTAAACTCTGGATTACCAGCTTGATGCTCTAGCCACGAACCACGCTCCACAATTGGCGTGCAACAGTACTGGGATAAGTCCTGCACTTCCCACAACCCTGTCTTGCAATCATCTGGGGCCGTATTCACGAAAGTAACTTACGCAAGATTTTTGGGCGTAAGTCCACTTACGATGCGTATCTTAGGCAATGTGGTATTCACAAAGCTTTGCGTAGCGTAATTTTGTGCGTAACTTTAGGCAAACAAATTACCTGGCGTAGCAACAAAATTCATGTCGCTATCAATACACTTCTCGAGATTCCGAGGAAATGGTGATGGGATACTTCACAAAATTGATGAATACTTTCTTTTTCAGTGATGTCATTATTATATCTGCGCCGCTGGAATCTCCTCCGAACGGTTTCTGTCAGTTTTATGAACCAACTAAGAGTGACCAACCAGTGTACAGTGCATTGTCAAGTTGATCAGGCCATAATCATGACAAGCAGATTCCATGCTGGGTGTTGCATATTCAAGATTGCGCGTTGTGACTGAGTTGAATTCACGTGCATCCTCAAGCGCGCGTTGATTGTTGTTCAATCAAGATTAACACAATCAGGGGTCCGTAAGGATCCTTCAGTGGCTTCCTGGACCTATATCATATAAATCAAAATTAAATCAAATCTTCATGGACAATGGGCATAGTAAAAACACAGCCGTGTTAGATTCCTGCTTTCTTGTGACTTCAATCCAATTCGACATCCCTATCCGACAGAGGCTTTCACCATGTGCCACCACTCTTCCATACAAGAAATGAGCTGGTTGAAAAAAAGTGTAAATTTTGTATTTTCCCAGAGTTGTTGCATAAAAGACATAGGTTTTGTTATCACCTGAAAGAAGGGGAGGTGGTAACAGACTGTAGCAGCTTACCTATCCTTATGATCTGACATACTAGATATATCCTTTCTCTCTGCAGGTCCTTAGCCCCTAGATCCTGCAAAAAAGAAAAGAAATCAATAGCAAACCATTGTCATTGATGAATAAGTGATAAGAGCTACAAATACACATATCCCAAGTGGAATGGGGGGTGAATTTAGTGGCAATTGATTGTTTTAAAGTTATAAGTACAATGAGGGGTACACAATTTGGTAAACTCCGCAGTTAGTATTTCTGTAGGGGTTCAGCATTGAAGCAGTGGAGTGGAGACGAAGGGCAGCCCAGATAGTGGTATAAGAGGTATTTCATCTGTTATTTACCACCACGCATGATATCTGGCAAGGAGGGAGGAGGGGAGATTTGGTAAATTGGTTCCCTCTCTATGAAATGATAGTGGGAATAATTCCATGTTTTTTTGCTAGACAGTTACTAAGAGAACTATGAGAACTATGCATTTTTTTTATGCCTTTCTGGCATTTAGTGTCTAAAATACCACTTTTCCTCTGGACCCTGAGTTATGGTGTTCATATCCAGTTAATTCTGCTTGCAAGTTGTTCTTGGAACCAAAGTGTCAAGAACTAAATTGGAAACAAGAGCGCAACAATGCATAGTGTTCCCTTGCCTTATTTGTAGAACTTTTGCAACACAAACCAGGCTGATAAACACTAGTGATCTTCTTGTACCCCATATAGCCAACTCACAAACCAAGTATGAAACAAAGGTTTTGAGGCTATGACCCCTGTTGCCCGCAGATGGCATTGGACCCCACCCGGAAACGAAATGGATCATGTACTCATATGGCCAACCAACTCATCAAATATGTTACCAAATTCACAAGGTCTCCAGACTTGTCCACTGTCGACCTCGAATGGCCTTAGATCAAACCTAAAAACAATAGAGATCATGTACTCCATACTAAGTATGAAGTCTCCACACCTTGCCGTACACTAGTTATTGTGTTAACAATATTTTTAGACTTCGACCTCCTTGACCCCAGATCACCTTGGACAGAACCCCCAAACAATAGGGATCATGTACTCCATACTGCCCACCCACATACCAAGTTGTATAAGTCTCTGCCCCTTTCGTTCACTAGTTATCGTGTTTACAAGGGGCATTACAAGGGGCATTACACAGCACATACACACACACACACCACACACACACCCAGCCCCCGCACTATCGCATAGATTCCTTTTGCCCCTGGCAGGGAATCAAAAATAGAGTAGACTGTTCCTCTGTTATGTTCATAACACTAATGTGCACCTTCCCATCAAGTAGCATATCAGATTTCCTGTTGTTGTTCCTAAGGTGTGCTCCAGGTTGATACCAATGGAAATCCCCCAAGTTGTAACGACAAGGTTCTGTAGTACCTTCTTCCCGTTTAACCACTCATGAGGCGTGTTGGCATCTAAGCATTCTGCCATGCTGGACCTTCACTATCAAACAAGCTGCTGTCATTTCCTTGGGGACTCCTCATTAGTAGCGTCTTTTATTAGGTCATCATTGAAGACTTTATATTTCATGCAAGCCTATGTTGAATGTATTTGTATTGCATTGTGCAGGGCATTGAACCTCAGGATATTGTGCTATGTGAGCCAGTGTTGGCACTAAGCAGCGTATTTGCACACTTTGCGCGCCAATCCAGCATTTGGATTTTTTCTTCTTCAATTTCCTTTTTTTTTTAGGTCATGCCCCATTTCAGCAGCTTATTAACAGTACTACTGATGCCCAACTGTCATTGCTATTGCATAGAACTAGTACAACATAAATTATTGTCAGAGAAGTTCAAATTTATCATCAATTTTAGAATTTGCGATCCCGAATCCCTCTCAAATTGTGAAAAGTCACCCCCAAAAAATTGAATTCCCCCAAACTTTGAATCCTAGCGCTAACACTGATGTAAGCACCTGTGTAGTGGTGATAGTAGCAATAATAAGCATAGCCAGAATATGAACTTTTTAAACTAGGGTTGCTCATTAGATTGCCCGAACCAGCACTACTATATCAGTTCCCCTGTTGAGGGCTGGGCATGATTCCAATGAAATGTGTCCAAAAAACTAGAGACCTCAATTATATATACAGTGAACAAAACCTGAGAAATCACTTCAAAAGTATGACATACAATGAGTTTTTGAAATAGCAAAACATATTTCTGGTTGATCTAGCATTGGGAAAGCCTAATTGTCTTTGTCAGACATCATGACTGACAAGGCTCAATCAACTCCAACAATTTTACTGATGCCTGGGGATTCCCCTTAGCCACACTCAACTCTCCCCCTTCCTGTGTAGGAAGTGGTCAGGTGTTGATCAAGACAAAGTATTCAGTTTCATCTGTAGGTAGGCTTAGTCTCTCAGCCGTGCATATCACAAAGTCAGTGAAAACATAGCTAGCAATCAATACTGAATACACAAACTTGGTCAAGTTTCATTTTTATGCCTTGAATACCAACTATCAGATGAACTATCTGGATGAACTGCCAATGTGTATAGCCCCACATAAATAATGTAAATCTGACCTCTGAGACCCTCACCATGACCTCAACTTCGGTCGGTAACAGAGAATGTTCTAAATCCCAAGAAAATTGCCTAAATCACACAAACACGACTTCTTTGACTCTTGAAAAGTAGCGCAAACTCAACAAGAGAGCAGCAGTCATGCAGCAACACCCACTTTTGAACCTTCTCAAGATTTCTGAGGGAGGACATTTGTGACAAGTATTGATCCAATCGGACAAAGTGTTGGATATTTATGATGCTAGACCCCAAAGTTTCTGAAGGAGACGGTTGCTGCTATACCACCAGGAGCGTAATATACCCGAACGCTCCACGCGTTGCAGGAATATAACTAGGTCTGCCACACCCTCTAACTGTTCAGTGGTTCCAAACATCTACAACTTGGCTAGAGAGTCGTTCAAACCAGGTTGGAAATCCCTGAAAAAATATGGTCAATAAATAATCTGACCAGCTGATATAAGAGCAGTCTTCATTATATGACTTGTTCGAATATGCTGACTATGTGGGTTTGAAAGTTGTAAAATCTTTTGACTCACTGTGAATAGAACCTTCAAGTTGTTAAAGAGTGACAAGTCCTTTGGCGTACCCTTGCTTGTCCATTTGACCACGTAGTACTCGCTGGAAAAGAAAGTGAAAGGACAATATCAAGCTTGGGGCAAACTGCTCTGATTGCAAATGACCTACCAGGCAATTTTTTACTTGCTTCGGAGAATCCATGTTTTTTCTCCAAAATCCAATAATAATTTATAGAATTGATTCTTATTCTGCTAGGAAAATGGAACCTGTCGAAAATGAAAGGGGGCATGAGAGCAATAAATCAGCCAGGAAGGGTTTTCTTTTGCTAAAACAGTAAGTAGGAAGAATAATATATTCTTGGCAAGAATGAGAAAGATAAATAAGCTTGCATATTTTGTCAAAGAAGTTGAGTTCAGAAGGCCACAAAAAAACTCACATTGAATAAAGTTCCCATTAGCGCTGGCTCTTCTGATACTTTGTAGTAAAGTAGTTAAAGGAAGGCAACAAATTCATCAAATGATATGAGCAACTCAAAAAGCTTTCTGCTTTGACGAGCAGTGCACAATGTTGGGAGAAATCATTGTTTTAGCACCATGCCACTCAATACTATGGTGAATGACTCTAAAACTGAGGTTACCATAATCTCCATCTCCTCGCGGTTCATAGAACCTCTGCCTCCACCACACAACTCGATCAGTGAAGCTATGATCAACACAGCTACCAACGGACCAACCTTGGTGTGGTCACTGATGGGACCATGGACATGAGTGGCCATGTGAAGAAGATTGTCCGTGCCACCTCCTCTGCACTACACAGAATTGACATGGCTCCAATGTACATCACAGACCTCATATCACAGTACCAGCCCTCTCGTTCCCTCCGTTCTTCCAGCCAGTGTCTGCTTCGTCGCTCACTGCTGTCTCAAACAACACACTATGGTGATCGTCCATTTGTTGCCTCTGCGTCAACACTTTGGAACGACCTACCGATGAGGATCCAGAGTTGACTTTTTCAAAATTGCATTGAGGACACATCTTTTCGTTATTACTGTTCCTGTTAACATGTTAATATATATTATCATTAGGCACTTTGAGATTGTCTTTGTGAGGTGCTATACAAATCACATGTATTATTAATAATGTTTACTCCGATGTATTCACCTAATATATTTGCCCTCTTTCGCATCATACAAGGTCATCAGTACATCGGCATCCTCCCCGATCTTGCAGACAATGTTCTTGACGAACACAAAGAGGTTGTACGTGTAGGACACGCTGGCCTTCTTCTGGTGTCGTAGACCGTCACTCTGCTGTCGACAGAACAAACACAATTATGTCGTAAGATAATTTATTAGCTATGGTGAACCAGTGTTCACGCTAGGATCTCAATTTTTTTTTTTTTTTTGGGGGGGGGAAATCCCCCTCCCCCCTCCAACATTCCTTGAGGGGGATTTTCAAAATTTGGGGGGAATTTGGACAATTTGAGAGGGGTTGGAGATCGCGTACGAACTGAAATTGTACATAAATTGGAACTTTCCGATTTCCATATAAAATGATGTTGTACTAGTCTTATGCATTAGCAAATTACAGTTGAGCATTAGCAGTACTATTCAGAAGCTGATAAAATCAAGCAGCACACACACACACAAAAAAAAATTCCCCCCAACTTCTTCCCTAATGCGGGATCGGCAAGGGAGGTGCGGGAATCCTGCAATCGCGCTGCTTAGTGTGAACACTGTGGTGAACTCACATAAGGGATACTGTATCTTCATCTTTGTGGTATTTGTTGTGTCTGCCATGGAGTCATTTCATACGCTGAAACATTCTTGTACTGGTGTAATAGCTTTCCAATGCCATGTTGGATTGATTTGACACTAGCACACATATCTGCCCTTGTGATTTATAGAATGGGTCCCAAAGTGAGCAAACGATGCTAACATCTGGTTGCATATAGTGAGATTGTAGAGTTCGTGTTATCTGAACAGAACATTCATGGCTGAACACTTTTTTTGGAGTAATACTTCCAAAGAAGAGGGCATGGTTCAAGATATTCCATCAATTAGCATAAAACCATGCTCCACATACAAGAGTTCCTAGCATTTCTTGAAGAGATTGTGACTTTTCTCTGATTCCAGGTATTACAAATTTCAATGAGACCATCTACGAGTCAATGTTTAAATACCTTCAGTTTCTGCAAATGGTATTAGTTTTGTTAAAAATTCCATTAGTTTTCTCTGCAGGTTATGTTTCAAAGTTGATTCCCAACATATTCCCAAGTCTTTCTACACCTATAACTCAGCTATTGACGTCAAAGTATGAAAAGAAACATACATTCTTCGATATTTATATCCCCACTTCGGGGATATAATTCCCCACTTCGGGGATATAATGGGTTTACCTTTGCCGTATCCGCCGCGTCCGCCGTAAGATTTTCGCGTTAGCGCAATAACTCTTTAACGCTTAGTCCGATTGATTTCAAACTTGATACACATGTTCGACCCATAGAAACCTCGGATGGGTTCGAAAGTAGGCGTTGCTGCATGACTGCTGCCCTTTATTTCGCCTGTTCTATGCGAAAATATCAAGTTTGCCCGATTTACACGAAACTTGGTCGATGTGGCCTACATTTGGTCCCGAAAAACATGGCAGTAATTTCAAGGTCACCGGAGGTCAAATTTGCGTATTTTTCGCAAATTGGTCGGATTCACACAAAACTTGGTGGATGTGGACTTCATTCGGTCCTGAAAAACATGGTGGTAATTTCAAGGTCATCGGAGGTCTAATTTGCGTAATTTATGCGCTTTTCCTAACTGTCTCGGATTTGGAAGAAACTTGGTGGATGTGGACTTTAGTTGGTCCTGAACAACATGAAGGTCATTTCAAGGTCATCGGAGGTCCAATTTGGGTCATTTAAGCAGTTTTCCTAACTTTGTTGGATTTGAACGGAACTCAATAGATATGACCTTCACTTGGTTCCAGAAAACATGGAGGTCATTTTAAGGTCCCCAAGTGTTAAATTTGCATGATTGGTCTCTCACTGATTGCTCTAATGTGGGGATATTACATGTTGGCGGTTTACCCGCCGCCGGTTGTCTAGTTTACCTAAGTGACCAAAACTGTCCAAAGTTCAGTAAAATGTCCCACTACAAGAAGAACTCTTATACTGAAATGTGCCCATGTGACAAAATGCAGTACGGTGACTGCCAACTAAAAACCATAGTCCATAATTAGACAGACAGCTAGGCCTAGCTAGCTCAGTCTGTGAGAATTTGTTGCACCCTCCGGGAGAGCAATGAACCATAAACGTCAGTTTGTTGAGAATAACAGGGAGCTGCCTAGGTAGCTGTGGGCTTGTAATGAGATCAAGTACCGAAGCAGGAGAGTGGATGCCCAGGGCCTCAGAAGCAGGTGCTGCCATCGTTAAAGAGGTGGATTTGGCATTTAGAGAGGAACTGACATTAAGAGTGGATCGACAGGCATTGGGCAAAGACTAGCATCTTATTCAGGAATCATCCCTCCCTCGACCCTCCCAGACAGTTGAATTAATCTATGTTGGACTCTCATCAGGTAGAAGTAGCTCCTGGGTCATGGTGGAGAAAACTATATCTTGCACATAGCTTGCAAAGCTTTCAAGGCAATTTTTATCAGTATGCTAATTTATGCAACAAAAAAAAGTATATTTATTTCCGACCAAAAGTAGTCTGCATCAACAACTCGAGAGATATCGAAGTGCACATACGAACGGACAGACACACAACATAGTGAAGATTGGTCTCTCCTCGAACAAAATTCAGGCGATACAGACTCACTACGAGGGCAACTGCAGTCCTGCAGATTCGAGGGAGATCACGATCCCTGGATCTGAACTGCATTCACACTCAAAGGTTGATCCCGAACAGGGGATCCGAACTCCCATTTGAGACCAACTGTGAATACAGCTGTAGTGGTTGTGTCACCAGGAGGATATCCTGTGCCTGGTCATGTTAATCATTAATGTTAGGGAGGTCATGAAACTTCTGCTGTTTTGCACCATTGTAATGACTTCTGAGGTGGCTGATGGCCGTGTGTACAGCAGCATACTAGAGTTAACTGGCCATGAACATTTAACCCATTTGTTGATGGAAAAGAATGTTGGAATGGATATTAATGATAATGGCATTCACATGAGAACCAGTATCCTGATCCTGAAAACATACCAAGGACAGATTTCCTCCATCCTCCCTCAACTCTGAATAAGTAATCTCTATCAGTCTATCATGCATATAATAGAAGAAACGGATTGGCATAGACCATTCCGAAACGGGCATACAGTAACTATTTTTCCTTGATGTGATTAGTGGTGCCACAATTCACTTGGATGTCGTATCTCATTATAGATTGGGAATCGAGCTTTAAAATTGTGAAAACAACCTCAAACTAGCTAGAAGGCATGTGAATCTGTTGTTAGAGTAGTACACGCTGTGCAACAGTAACAGATTCGCTAATGCGGGCATCGTCGTCTACCTACAATATAGCTTCACCACAGTACACAGATTATGCATGTATTCACACATAGAGATGTACTGGTAGTAATTAAGCCTATCCATCATCAGGGCTTTTCTTGATTATGTCATAAATCTAACATCAGGTCGATCAAGCCGGTTGAAATTTGGTGAGCCTGTCAAGTTGATATTTTGAAATAAAACCAAATCTCATAATTCTGTAATCGATGGTGTGCCAAAAACTAACCCAGGGAAGAAAAAACAAGAGTGCCAATGGCACAGTAGCTCACCTGGAAAATGTAATTTTGTTTCTCCAGTGCAATCTGATGCGGAGTGACCGATTGAGCTAACATTGTCATAATGGCATCCTAAAGATACGGTTATTAGAGCATAATTATGACCATGGTTTCGACTTTCGAATAAAGGACCCTAGGTCCCACACCGGCCAGATTTTTGCACCCGTCCTCCTCGATGTCCCATAACCCAAGAAACATTACGATAGCACTGAAGAAACTCAATAGAAGCTTGTGAGAGGAGATGCATCTGTGTGTAGTTTGATCGAACGAGCCATGGGGCCCCATGTGAGATTTGACCTACAGTCAAGAATTCATGACCATCTCAAGGGTACGACTATTACAACATCACTTTGACCGAACATCAAGACTGCATGTGCACCAACATTTGTAGTAGGAGTGGCATCTTGCGTGATTTCACATGATGGGCCCTAGGGCCCACACTGGGCCTCAGATCCTAAATCCATGAGCACCCTGAAGGTACGGCTATCAGATCATTATTATGACCAAACATCAGCACTGCCCAACAAAATTTGTAGGGGATACAAGATTTTGAGATATTTCATATAATGTACCGAAGGGCCCAAACCGGGCCTTCAGCCCAAACTTCCAGAACACCTCAAATGGCACTCTGGCTGGAATATTAACAAAATGCTATCTTTTGTGGCAACCCTATAGTCTAAACCATTAGTAATGATGAATATATATAGGACTATGTCTACTTGGATTGGACACAAACAGGTTATCTGTATAGCATCTGTATTATTTTGTTACTTTGTTCTAACTTTGTTTGCTTCCTAAAGCACCTAGAGGCCTTCTCGGTTATTGGCGCTATAGTAAGAACTTCATTATTATTATCATCCATTATTAAGACAATATACTGCAAGCATAAAAGTTCACCAAACAGTTCAAGCCAAAAGCACCATGAAATCAATACCCTTCACTTTGTATTTTTTTGCTGTGTCATCAATCAACAAAGATGAGGGCTACACCAGAATGATTGATTGCAAAACAGACAAATGTGTATATGACTGTTAACCTTTCAAATGCCATGTTATTTCTATCCCTGTGACACAAAAATTGCCTGGAGATATACGCTCTCAGGTGTGTAGCCACATTCACTGGACTCCAAATTTGAATAATCTATGTGATTTTTCCAAACTTTGTCAGATTTGAGAGAAACTTGGTGGAGTACCTGTGTTACCAACCAAACTTCCAAATTTGAGGTCATCAAGGGTCAAACTCTATGCGGGATGTACACGTTGTCAATTGACCTGCCTGCACATGTCTCAACTATGAGAACTGGCTGATGTATGAGGTATCAAATCAATGAACCAAATTATGAATGACTTTGCAGCAGTCTCTTGTAAAACCAACCAAGATTTAAGACAAGGTGATGTGGCCGTTACATCCATCTGCCACATGATCATCAGGCATATCATTATATTTTTACTCCAGGGCTATAAAGGATTGAAACAATTTATCATCTACAGATAAGGACAGTCTTGGATTGCTCAAATTAGTTTGCCCATGTAGCCCTGATAGACCTGCCGCAGTTCTATCCGTTTTCTCATTGTTCTTAAAAGAGTATATATCCATGGACAAGTATCCAGCAGAAGCAGAAGATAACTGGGGTGTTATGCACTTGTCAATTGCAACTCCGGCCGGGGGGGGACCCGGGGATAGTCGGGACTTAGCGGGGGATGTGCGTTTGAAAATATGCACATCCCCTGCTAAGTCCCTATTGTCTATTTTAGTGAACGTCCCCGCTATGTCCCCGCTACTCCCCTATATTATGATGACCTATTGTCAATGTAATTTAATTCTCATAGGTATTCAGTATAGCAACGAAGTACGAGTGCAGCAACTGGTTTGGATAGGATTTTGCGGCAGTGCAGCAAAGCTAGGCCAATACTGGACGGTAGGCTATTCTAATATACTACATAGAATGGAACGAAAACAGCGGAAAATGTTCAATTTGTTGAACAACACCACTAGGTCTCCTGTGTACAGAAAACGGAGGAAGAAACACTTTATATAAAATAGTAGCCTGCACAACATAAAACGGTGTAGGCAAACCGAGATGGG
>JAUOBX010270954.1:0-17530 GCA_032360705.1 Eupentacta quinquesemita
CAGCCCCCACCCCATCTGATGGACCTCCACCCCCGGCAGATCGTCTGACAGCGGACAGCCCCTCCATCCCCCCTGAGATCATCGACTCGCTCGCCGGCGTCCCTAACCTGCAGGATCTCTTCCGAGAAAACTGGGGAGCCATCCGGACACATCACAACAGAAACCGCAGAGTGCAAGATACGTATAATTTTCGTTTGAATTTATTTAATACCGAAGGCGTTGAAAGTGACGTGAATCTTGTATACGGGGATCAGACTAACTACTTCAAAATGAACATGTCTTTCGGAATGGTGTTGAGGAGTAGGTTGACCGGGGAACTGAGGTATTATCATAGCTCTGTTAACAACAGTTTAATATTTGCGCGCCCCGTGGTTATCAGCAGTCGTGCGGACGTTGACAGATTTCTGCGTAAATTTGAAGGTAAGGTTAAGAGCAGTTATTACTGAATGGGAGACCCAACTCGGAGTGGACGTTTAAGATGCTCACTAACCTCACAATCTACGTGTCTAAACTGGGGGCATACCCTCTGGTAGGAGCGCCACCCGTTCTACCCGGTTATATAAAGACAAATAAGTACATACTAATTATGGCTACAAATCCCAAATCAAATAACCCATACAAAGATAATCTTTGTTTTTTTAGGTGTCTAGCCTACCATATTAAATCTGAAACCAACTGCTTCGATCAAACCCCCAAAACGCTATTCCATAAGTATCGAACTGCCGCTGGTAACACTGATGGTATGTCCGTTTTCAAGGGTGTGTCTCTCAATGATTTGGGAGTACTCGAGAAATTATTCGAATGTAATGTATTCGTTTATGAATTGAAACAGCGTGAGGATCAGTCTAACCCAGTCGCCGAACTACTACGGCGTTCTCCTTGTCGATACAAGTCCTCGATGTATCTAAACTACTACGATGGGCACTTCTCATACATTACTAACATGGTTCATTACTCCCATACGTATCAATGCACCAAATGCGACAGGATGTTTTATCAAAACAGAAACTTGCAACGCCACATCCCGATTTGCAAACAAAACGTTTCGTACAAATTCCCAGGAGGAATTTTCCAACTGCCGCCCTCTGTTTTCGATAAACTCGAAACTGTTGGCATTCCCATTCCCAAAGCTGAGAGGTATTATCCGTTCAGGATAACATATGATATCGAAACTTATCTCGACAAGGAGAGCGTCATTCAATCCAATGGACCCAAGCTTAGATTTATAGGGCAACATAAACTCCTCAGTATCAGTGCATGTTCAAATGTATCAGGTTATGAAGACCCGGAATGTTTTGTATCTGATGGGGGACCCCTCAACTTTGATGGATGATTTTGTCGCATATTGTTCAGAAGTTAGTGAAGCCGCGTTCGAACAGATTAAGAATACCTCGAACATCGGTAATGCTATTACTGAATTAGAAGATAGGCTCAAAGCTAGCGAACCGGACAACATTGATCGCGATAATGAGGTGCAGGAAGACCGCCTCAAATATGTTTTAAAGTCTATATTAAGCTCCCTTTTGAATCACTGCATACAGATCCCCGTAATCGGGTTTAACTCAGGTAAGTATGACGTTAACGTTATAAAAGGCCTCCTGTATGAGAGTTTGGACAATTTCAAAGATGAAGACGAGAAACGTCCAGCAGTCAGCCAAATTATTAAACCTAACAATGATTACATGGCGATTTCGTCCAAGTGGTTGAAATTTCTCGATATCAAAAATTACTTAGCACCTGGTTTCTCATATTCGCAGTTCCTCAAAGCCTATAAATGCCAAGAGGAGAAGGGTTTCTTCCCTTACGATTGGATGGATTCGCTCGACAAATTGTCGACCACTTCCCTACCTCCACATGAGGCCTTTTATAACAAACTTAAGAATACAAATATTTCTCAGGAGGAATATGAATATTGCAAAACGGTGTGGGAGGGGCAAAATATGGATACCTTCAGAGATTTCCTAGTGTGGTACAATAACAAAGACGTCGTGCCGTTTTTAGAAGCAATTGAGAAAATGTTCATGTTTTATAAAGACAAGAATACTGATATGTTTAAACAGGGAATTTCTGTCCCAGGTCTAACGATGAAATATCTTTGACAAATCGAAGATGATTATTTCTGCCTTTTCCCCAAGAAACATGAAGATCTATACACCTTGTTCAAAGATAACATCGTGGGTGGTCCATCAATAATTTTTAATCGCTATCATGTGAAATCGAAAACTAAAATACGGGGCGGAAAAATCTGTCAGAAAGTACTCGGGTTTGATGCTAATGCTCTAGATCTATGGGCAATCATGCAGGACATGCCAACGGGGGTTATACTGAGACGTCGGGCTGAAACCGGTTTCAAGAGGGAATTCACACATAGTATACATATGGCCGCGGTGGGGTGGTTGGAGTGGGAGGCGAAGCAAATGGGGGGTGCATATCAGACACGGGTTTAATGGCGGGGAGGTTCGACTAGGAGCGCGACAGTTACCTGTTGACGGTTTTCATAATGATCAGACTGACCGTATTGCGTTCCAATTCCACGGGTGCTACTGGCACGGACATTCATGTGAATTAACTAAAGGGAAGACTCACAATGAGCAGAAAGGTAAGTCATTCACCGAGTTGTACGCAGAAACTCAAGCGAACACTGCATATTTGCGAGATTGCGGCATTACCTTTATAGAAAAGTGGGAGTGTGAGTGGCAAAAAGAACAAAAGGCATCTGGAGAATTCAAATCATTCCTAAAAACACTGTTCCCTTACCCGTATCAGAGTAAATGGTGGATGATTGAATCTGAAGTCTTAGCCCATGTAAAGTCCGGAGCAATTTTTGGCGCAGTAGAGTGTGACATTAAAGTCCTTGAACACTTGAAAGGTAAGTTTTCTGAAATGCCCCCAATCTTCAAAAAAAGTTGATGTAGGAATAGCTGACATTGGTGAGAAAATGACCCGATATGCCGAAGATCATAACTTACGAAACAACCACGCCGAACATTGATCTGGAGTATGCATGGCGAAAACATTCTAATCGCCACTCCGCTTCTCAGATGGTACTTGGAACATGGTTTGGTCATTACTAAAATTTATCAAATAACACAATTTATCCCCAAGTCGGTATTCAGAAACTTTGGGAATGAGGTTAGTGATGCAAGGCGGGAGGGCGATACCGACCCTTCTAAGAGTAGAATAGCTGATACAATGAAGCTTATTGGTAACTCCGCGTATGGCAAGACAGTCACAAACAAAGAGAAACACCTTCAAGTAACGATTTGCAACAATGCTAATGTATTTCAACGAGTGAATGACCCATTTTTTAAACGGCTTACTCAACTAACACCAATCAAGTTGGATCTCCCAATCCAAATTGGGTATTTTGTATACCAATATGCCAAGCTACGGATGTTACAATTTTACTATGATTTTATGCAGAAATTTGTGGACACCGCCGACTTTGAGTACTGTGAGATGGATACCGATTCAGCTTATCTAGCTATTTCGGCAGATTCTCTCGACGAGGTGATTAAACCCCGTATGCGCGCCGCGTATGAGAGCGAAAACATGCCTGGTTTCCCCGGTCAGATACACCAGAACATAGTCGGTATGATAGGCGGACACCTGGTCTATTCAAACTTGAGTGGGAAGGGGAAGGGATCATATCACTATCTAGTAAATGTTACTACTGTTTCGGTCAGAGTAAAAGTAAGGTCAGTTGTAAGGGCGTGAATAGAAACTCGACTGTTTTGACTAAAAGTAATTTTTTGAATGTACTTAAAGATGAAGTTTGCGTTGAGGCCAACAATCGGGGGTTTCGGTTGCATCAAAATCAGATGCAGACCTATATACAGCGCAAAAACGCGCTGTCCTACTTGTATATTAAACGGAAAGTTCTACAGGATGGAGTTTCGACTATACCTCTAGATATATAAGGTGTCATGGAGGAGGGGGGGGGGGGGGGGATGGAGGAAGTCTAAACCCAATATACAACATTCACGTCACTTTCAACGCATGTGGTAGTAAGTATCGTAAATTACACGTATTTTGTAAGATTCTAGGGGTGTGTCTGGATGTGACAATTAAAGGCAACTTCCTGTTGTAGCTGCAATATAGAGATTTTGAGATTAGGAGGAAGTTATTCGTATAATTGGTGTTTAAAACTAGCAATTGATTTGATTATTTTTGGAACGAATTGCCATTGAATGGGTGTAAATAAGTAAAATTTGAAAAGTTTCACACATCATGACAGTAGTTATAGAATATTTAGAATGGATGTTGATAAATTTTGTTGAATATTTTATTGAAGCGATATCAATGGTTATCTGTAAATATATGTCTATCATTAAGTTACTTGCGTATTTGTTATTATTTAAAATCAACAGTTTGTATGTAAAAGGTACCGAATGAGTGGACTATGGCACACAGCGTGAGGTTCTCTCTCTGTGAGCGAATGAGGACCGGTTAATCGACTCAACGGTGTGTCGTAAAATAAATACCGAACGGGGTAACCAATTCGCACGCGCGTAAGTTTGCAAGATATGTTAGATTCTCATTTGAAAATCTATTTAAAATATATTCCCATGATAAATTCATCAGTTTGTGTCATGGATCCCAGGTTACAACACCCCTTTACATGTGTCATTGTGGGACCCACACAATGTGGGAAGACCTTCTTTCTTAAACGATTGCTTTTACACAATAAGTCATTAATCAACAACCCTCCTGACATCATTCTTTGGTTTTATGGAGAGTATCAACCCCTTTACGACCAACTTGCGCATGAACTGGGTGATACTATTCGCTTTATAGAGGGGGTGCCGACTACGTTCGACGAACACTTGGACACATCACAAAGGAGTTTGATTATCCTAGATGACTTGATGTCGAAGACTAGCAACGATAAGAGAATTAGTCAATTATTTACCAAAGGGAGCCATCATAGAAACCTATCAGTTATTTCAGTCACTCAAAACCTTTTTCATCAAGGTCTAGAGTGCAAAACCATAAGTTTGAACTCGCATTATCTCGTTCTGTTCAAGAATCCTATAGATGCTTCACAAATATCCTATTTGGCCAGACAAATGTTTCCCGAAAAACCAAAATATCTGCAAGAAGCTTATATGGATGCAACGAGTCAACCACATGGGTATCTGTTTATTGATTTGAAGGGTACAACGTCCGATAATATGCGTCTGCGGACACAAATTTTTCCCGGTGAGACTCATTCCGTTTTTGTGAAGAAATAAAAGCTCGCGCATCGAAGAATATCTGTCATTCCGTCAAAATGCAGCGTATGCGAAAGTATCACCAGTACCTGCAAGTACTGGCCAGCGGCACCCCCAAACAACGGAAAGGTGTTATAAAAGGAGCTTCGAAAGAATTTATTAACTGTTTGTGTGAAGGAGCGCTTAACACATTGGAAGGAAACGTCCCTCTAAATAAAAACCAGAAGAGAAAACTCCGCCAGCACCGACATCGTTTGCGCAGTCTGGCTGACAAACGCAAATCGCGTCATTCTAAGAAGAGGGTTCTTTTGCAACAGGGTGGTTCAATACTAGCCGCTCTTCTTCCGCCACTTATTGGGTTGTTAGGGAGTGTACTATTCAGGGAGTAATATGGAGAATGCAAAAAAAACTCATATTGGTATCTCCAGATTTTCTAGAGCGTGCCAAGAGCGCACGCCCCAGATTGCCGGAGCAAACTAAAGTGCAAGAGCTTGAGGAAACAATAAACAATGTATTAGGGGACCCTCATCTAGACGACGCTACTAAAATGAAACGGTATGGTTTACGATTCGAAAGCGAGCAAACCACCTGAAGTACGCATGGCCTCAAATATGAAAAACTCCGAAGTGGCAGATGCGTCATCGAGGCCGAGAAAGGTGGTCATAGAGCAAGAGGTCGTCGATAGCGTTCCAAAAGCGTTCAAAAATAAAGCGTCTCAGCTACTGAGAAAAATTACTTCAGGTGAAAAATCTCTCGATTGGAATGAAAAGGGCGAACTCGTTATTGATGAACAGCCCGTTAAAGGATCTCACATGGTTGATTTGGTTAATGATGTTATGCGCAAACGAAAAGCCTCATCACCAGTTGGCACGGACGCATTCGTTAAAGCACTTGCACAAATGAACGCACCCCGAGAGCTAATTGGGAATACCGATCGTTGGGAATCAATGCAACTACTAGCCGATCCAAGATCTCGATCACGCAAACTTCCCACACCTCCAGAATCTGAAGATGATAGCAGTGAATTGTGCGGTGCGGCATATCACCTAACCAACAAAACAGAAACAGAAACGCGTGCCGCGCAAAAGTCGAAAAACACATTGGGAAAAGTACTAAAACCCCATTCATGTTGTAAACTGCATCAGTTGGTATCTCGACTTCGCGATGGACTGTCTGCCGAAGAAGGGACCTTCATTGAGTTGTTCATTGCGCAGGCTGTTGTTTCCGTCGGCCTGTTGTGGAGGGACGGTGCAACTATCCACTATTGATGGACAGGCACCTAAAAGACGTTTATTACGATCCCTCGCACCCCGCAGCCTTTGGAGGGGTAGCTGCCGTTCGGAGGGCCGCGAGACAGTTTCGGGGTAAAGATGTAAAATCTTGGCTTGAAGGACGGGATACATACACCCTTCATAAACCATCGAGGCGAAACTTTCGCCGGAATAGAGTTATTGTATCTGGTATTGATAGTCAGTGGCAAGCCGACCTGGTAGATGTATCATCTTTTCGTAGGACTAATAAGGGACACCGTTATATATTAACATGTATCGATGTGTTCTCAAAATTTGCCTTGGCTAGACCGCTGAAGGATAAAACCGGTAAAAGCATCATCGCCGAGTTCGCTGATATCTTCCAGGAGCGTAAACCGACTACGCTGCAAACGGATGAAGGAACTGAATTTTTGAATCGAGCTTTCCAAAAGTTCCTTACTACTAATAAGGTTCGATTTTTCACGACGAATAATGAGACAAAAGCTTCAATCGTAGAAAGGTTCAACCGCACACTGAAAACAAAAATGTGGCGATACTTCACCGCAAACGGTACTAGACCATATATCGATATATTATCGAAACTCTTACTGGGTTATAATCGCGCCAGACATCGTAGCATTGGTTTGGCACCGAAGGATGTCAGTCTGCAAAATCAAGAGACCGTTTGGCATAAGTTATACGGAAAAACATCCGTTACCTTGGGCACTATTTATAAGTTCTAGTTGGGTGAGCCGGTACGTGTAAGCATGACGACCCATCCATTCCGTAAAGGGTACCTGCCGCGGTGGACTGAAGAAATATTTCATATTTCAGAGAGAGTCCCTCGTACGCCGCCTGTATACCGACTGAAAGATTACGCCGGCGATGTAATCGAAGGGACTTTCTACGAGACCGAACTACAAAAAGTATCTAAAGAATCAAACATATACCGAATTGAAAAAATATTGCGAAAGAAAATACGAGGGGGTAAAGCTTATTATCTCGTCAAGTGGGAAGGATATCCTAGCAAATTTAACAGCTGGGTGGAAAATGTTTACACCCATAAACAATTATAAAACGTAATGTATCAACATTAAAACACCCATTCGTCAGATGATTGAAGCCGTGCAAACATGGGGTCTTTCTACATTACATTGCCAAGTAACAGTTCCCCGAATATTTATCCCGAGAATACATTAACGAATTACCGAGTAAAACTCTCACAACCAATTTCGTTGGAGGGTCAGTGGGAAGTGGGATTGGCAGAAGTTATTTACCCGCACCAGTGGTACAACATCGACGAGAGTTGTAGGTACGCATATACTATTAACGGTCATCAGTGGTGGTCGAAGACGCTTACACCTGGATACTACGAGACCGCAGAAACCCTTGTGTTATCGACGAATTACCCGAATAAAATTCAGTATTCGCGTGATAACAAAACTAGAAGGCTGCACATTGAACTTCATCCCGACGCGCAAATCCGATTCGAGGGTAGGCTCGCTGAAATATTGGGGCTGAAAACAACAACAACTATAACGAAAAGCACAACTTTAGAACACCCCCTCGACATCCGACACATACATAACCTATACGTATACTGTTATCTTATCGAACCTCACGCAGTCGGACATTCAAAGGTGCCTTTACTTCGAGCAGTTAACGTCAAAGGACGCTTCGGGGAAGATGTGAGCGCAGTCTATAACAATATTTACTATCACAGAGTCAAACAGAAATATTTCGACACTATCGAAATCAATATAAGGGATAACACCGGACGACCTATACCATTCGTTCGCGGTAATCTGATCACAACACTTCATTTCCGTAAACAAAGTTGTCTCAATTCATATGATTACCATGAATCATTCGAATTTTCGAAGCAATCCGCGTGATTATGAAGATTACTACCTACATCAAACCGGGCGGGGGCTCCCTGTATTTCAAGGTGCCCCGATTCAACGCGGACATGGTCTTGGGAACATTATAGGTGGCTTATTTCGATCCGCAGTCCCATTATTGAAGCGTGGCGCAAAAGTGTTGGGCAAGGAAGTTTTACGTACGGGGATGAATGTCGCTGGAGACGTCCTCGATGGTGAATCACTAAAGGGGTCCTTCAAAAATAGGGGAATGGAAGCGGGTCGGAGAGTGGTAAAGAGGGCAGCAACGCGTGTGGCAGGTGGAGCAAAAAAGAATAAAAAGCGAAAGCGCTCTGTTAATGCAACCAGATCTCGTTCACGCGGTGCTGTGAATAGATCTAAAGATATATTCGATTAAAATGTCTCTGCTCCACGAAAACTCATGCGAATGCGCAAAGTCTGAACTGGACCTGTTTGCGGTTCCTCCGACGCAAACTAGTATCGAAAAAGGACAATGGGTAGAGTATCACCCTATTGCCAAAATTTTACATCTCAGGAAGAGTATATCGACCTTGCACAGTCCCAGCTCTATGTTAGAGCTAAAATTACAACGACCGACGGGGCTGATTTACCCCAAGAGGCGAAAGTTGGACCCGTAAACTTGTTTCTGCATTCGTTGTTTTCGCAAATTGACGTCTCCTTGAATGAGAGAATTATCTCTACATCCACGCCAACGTATCCATATCGAGCTATGATTGAGACGCTCTTGAGCTATGGTTCAGATGCTAAGCAAAGTCAATTAACTTCTGTTTTTTTTTTATAAAGACACTGCGGGGCGCATGGACGAACCAAACCCGTTGGCCGATGGTGGTACTGCAAACTCTGGATTGAAAAAAACGCTCAATGTTTACCAGAGGGAGTTAGACTGTGGATATGATAGGACCTATTCATAGCGATATATTCTTTCAAGAAAAGTATTTGTTGAATGGGGTTAGTTTAAAGATGAAACTAATACGGAGCAAGGATAAATTTTGTTTAATGTCTGCCGATGCCGACGTAGCCTATAAAGTTGCCATACAGGACGCATCTCTATTCGTCAGGAAGGTTAAGTTGAACCCCTCTGTGTCGCTCGGGCATGCTCGTGCTTTAGAAAGGGCAACTGCAAAATATCCCATCAGACGTGTGCTCACCAAAGTCTTCTCCATCCCCTCGGGGAAAATGTCCTTCATTCAAGATCATATTTTTCTGGGACAACTTCCGAAGAGAATTGTGATTGGTTGCGTTCGCAACACTTCCTTCAACGGTTCATACACAGAGAATCCGTACAACTTTCAACATTTTGAAGCAAATTGTCTAGCAATTCATTTAGATGGAGAGCAAGTTCCCTACAAACCCCTTAAACCTAATTTTACCGATGAAGGTAACTACGTTAGAGCATATAATACACTTTTCTCAGGAACCGATAAAATGTCTAAAGACGAAGGTAATGCCATCAGTCGAGAGGAGTATCCCAGTGGTTACACACTCTATGCATTTGACTTGACGCCAGATCTCTCATCGGGAGGGCACTTCAACCTTGTTAAGCGGGGAAATCTGCGCATGGAGCTACAATTCTCCAAGCCCCTACTCAATACCGTCAACATAATCGTATACGCCGAACTAGACAATATCATCGAGATCGACAAAGCCCGTAACGTCCTGTTCGACTACTCCAGCTGAGTGATGGACACCGCACAGATAATACATGTGTTGGAGTCTGACACCTTCACAAATCAACACTTTCAAGGTGTTTTCGCATCGGATGTTTTAAGACGGTTTACACCGAATGTACCATGTGCTATCGTCGTCAACACAGACCCCAGTGACCAACCCGGCAAACATTGGGTCGCGATCTTTATTTCAAGCGATGGCCAAGGGGAATATTTTGACTCTTACGGTTTCCCTCCCTCGATTTTCCCGGATATGGATGTTTTTTTAAATAGACATTCCGATCAGTATCGGTACAATACCATCGGCTTGCAAAGTTTATTTTCAACAGTTTGCGGTCAATACGCTTTATTTTATCTATTGCATAAATGTCGGGGATGGGATATGTCGCAAATTGTGAGCTGGTTTTCGAGGGATCTTCAGGATAACGATGAATCAGTCGATAGCTTTGTCTGGAAATATTTTCCCTGCATTGATAATTCCAACACTCGTTGTATATACCAAAGGGCAGGATCGCGAACACTATGATATGCACGCTTTGTAGAATTTTAAATTGGTAAATACTTACTTATATCTCAATGTTTTATGTTTGAACTACCTAGCGGAGTTATTATTTTAGAGTGGGAAAAATAAATAGTTAAAACTAATGATAAATTTGTTGTGTTTCAGCAAATATTTCCATTGTTCAACGGTTAGGTGAATACCGTTTCGAGTTGGGTACATGTGTCCAGATTGGTACTGATTATGTCCGCGCAGACTGATATAGAATGTGTTTTTGAACAAAGATGTCCCGATCGCCTTGACAGGGGTCACACGGTTACTCCCTTTGACGAACCCCGGAGTTGATAGTTGCAGCGTTAATGGCGTAAATCTTTTCCCCATTTCGTAATCAGCGAGTCCCTCATTTATAATCGGTGCATGACGCTTCAACTCGCCCCACTGGAATAAGTTCAGATTTGTCCCCCTTTTTCCAGCCTTTAGCTGGTCACAATCATTGTTACGATAGTATTCCCGAACGCAAACGTATACCCTTCCATCGAATGAGTCCACCGCCACATATCTGCACCCTCCGAGATGATAAAAAATGGTCGAGTGTTACTCACTTCGGTTGGTTCGCCCTCGGCTTCATCAACGGTAACCTTATCCGATACGTTCGGCAATAAATCTCCAGTCTCTGGAAATACGAATGTTTTTGAAGCGTTCTCAGGAGCCGGTGTCTGCGGCACGTGTTCTTTAGTTTGCTTCATTTTTTTCGACGCAACCTCCAAATCCAACGGTATAGCATACTGACGACGCAATTTTCTCAAGTCCGCTCGAATAACATCCATATCTTCAGCGGGGGCTGATGCAAGTTTACCTGAAAACATTTTGTTAGCAGTATATCTAACGTATGACTTGTTATGTAAAAAGTACCGACACACAACCTTCTGTTTGCGATTTTAAAATGATCGGAAAGCATCTACAACGCCTTTTATATTGCCAGTAATAGTATTGCACTGCGCATGTCTCTTACGCGTTATGTCCACATTATTATGAATGTTGTTTACCCCATTTAAACAAGAATGTGGAATCCCTGACCAAATACCCAAGACCTTATTGGGGGGGGTGGACACCAGCCGATCTATTGCCGTGAAGTACCACAATTGTTGGACTCTTCTGGTGTGAATTACCACGCGCTAGGACACCAGCCGATCTATTGCCGTGAAGTACCACGATTAATGACCACGACAGGAAACAAATCCCCTCATTCATTGAATCAACAACTCTGTACAAGGCAGGATACCACGTTATGCTACAGTATTGCACACACACACTAACGCTAAGGAACCACGTTAATACACACATACCCAACTCACAGCCAAGGGAACCACGGACTATAAAAAGCTGGGTTCCACACTCGAGGGTGCCACATTCAAGGTGGTGTCAGAACCACGAAGGAACCACGAAGAGGGGGGTCTGGAGGGGTGCACTCTTACTACTGTCATGACTGCATATATTCCTTTGACTCCGTCAAGGAATAAAAAACGTAAAATAATCCTTGCAGTGAGTATTGCCCCTGTCATCTAGACATTTACGTCATGCCTGGTGTACTGACATATTAGGGGTGTGCTTCTTCGGCTAAACGCTGTTGACTGCATACTTCCAAATATTAGGCATATCCATTCTTTATACAGTCATCTCCCCTTCAATGATTGCGTCAGTGCTACAAAGGCATGTGCTGTAGCTGTGTAAAGTGCAGTACTGCGGGAGATAACATGATATATTAATATATTTCACATGAGATGTAGTTTACTCCTCATGAGGAAAATATATACTGATCACTATTTTCTTATATGTCGTGTTTCCACGCCAAAATATAGATTTTACTCAATTTCCGAATTGTTCTCACGGAATTTACCTCCCCTCTATACACCGGCACCAGCGGTTTTCTTTTACTTCTCGGAAAAAGCAACATACCAAATAATTTCTGACTCCCTGGGGTACCCGCTCATCTCCGCTAACCAGCCGGCGACTCCAACCCACCTGCGTTGACAGGACGCGATGAACGAGATTAGCTGCCAGCAAAAGGCGGGCCATATGCCCCTCAAAAGCAGTCGACGATCACAAGTCAGAGAACTGACCATCGTCATCCCCGTTACCCCAAGTACCCTGACGCTGGACATGGGTCTGGGAAGGTCGCAAGGATGGGAGACGTCTCTGAAGATGAGAAAAAAATAAGTTTCCTGTCTCATTTCCGGGTATTCAACAATGATACCTTTGTCCTAAACCCTGATAAGTGCAAAGGTACGCATGTTGGTTATCACAATGGCAACGCTTCTTTCAGGTTGAATGGACAGAGGATTCAGCAAGTTACTTCTGAAAAAGATTTCGGAGTCATCTTTGAAACCTTACAAGCAGTGTGCTGAGTTTGTGACATCATAACATATGCAAAACAGAGGGCAGAGGAAACATTCCGGGCAAACATACGTGGCATGTTACAGATCGATCAGACTCTGTAATGTAAATTACTGTGCTAACGCCCAACGTTTCTGGCAACGGCTACACACTCAAATTCATTATCTTCTCTGAGATTAATGGTGCTCCAAAGATATAATTATAGGGTCGCGTCTCCAGATCCAGGCGATGAAATTATTTAATTGGTTCGACTGTTAGAGAAGCTTTTAACTCGTGGTATAGTTGCGAAATAGAGAGTGTCTAAAGCATCATGGAAATATATTGTAAATAAAATTCGATGCATTTCCAATTACTTTTACTCAAACTGCAATATTAATGTATGATTGGGATCCTGCGATTGGACAAAACCTTTCACTGGCCCGTTTATAGCAATGTTACTATGTGGCGGTGCCTTTGTCAAATTTACGTCAGCGAGCACTTCGATTCAACAAGTGATTACTGATTTTTCTTAGAATACGGCTTGGTATACTCCCCTTGGTTTCCACGATCGGGCGTTGAACGTAAAACCAAACTTTTGGAATATTCGTCGAAGGTAAAAGGAATCAATGCAGTCAGTCAATCGTGTGAGTGTGTGTGTAGTGAATGTGTAAATCGCACTTCTTGTCTGCACGATATTTGTAGAACGCAAGCATGTTACCAGCTCTATCTATGTACATATGTTACATACATGGAGAGGAACAACCGACACGAACAACGATCAGAGTGGGTCTGGATATCTAGACAAGGCATGAACAGCGAGAGCTATACTTGTCATCGTTATGGTAATTGGTATGAGGCTTCATTGTTTGATAGTTGGACCTAACGTACCTAACATGTAAGATGAACATGACGTTACGCTACAGTATTAAACAAACTCACGGCATGTTTTTGTAACAGCCAAGTCGTGAAAATGCAGGTCTTGCGGGACTGGAGAAGCTCCGACCTAGGGTGGCTCCAGCGGGAGAGCATGTGGGAATGCCACCTCCCTCCCCCGCCGGGGAGCCTGGCCCCACTCGTCGGGATTTTTTGCAATCTTGTCGGGGAGTTTTACAACCGTGAATTTCGTCGGAGAGTTTAGCGTCCGCCACCGGAGAGTATATTCATCCCCGATCGTCAACTAACATCCTGTTTTCCCTTCTCGGCTGCCATAACCCTCCTTCTGAACGGGTTCCAACCACAATTGCAATATAACCAGTGACGTACCCAAAAGTAGCGATGATCCTCTTTCCCTACCCTAAGAAATCAGTGGGTCTGTTACAGCGAGATGATAGGTGATAGGGAAAAACAACTTCGAACTGCGGATAGAAATATATATAGTATTTACTTTTAGTATCAGTAGTTTTCGGTGCAGGGGGTGGGGTGAGCTTTGAAATTGTCGGGAAACCTGGCCCTTCTGTCTGGAAAATCATGGCGCCACCACTGCTTCCGGCATGCTCCTCTCATGGCATTACTCTTTCGGGGATAACAGTAATGGCGACATGTCATTTCTTGTGTTCTGTCGAGACGGAGGCCCCGATGTATCCGAATAATTAAAGAGAAACATGCCAGCCCCCTAAAACTGCTAAAACTGCAGCTGCATTATAAACGCTGACTGTCCACTAGGCGAGAAGCGCTTGGCGAAGCCTGTCGTATTTAAGGCTATAGTGACTAACGGGGTTGGTGGCCCGGAGAAGTACATAGGCCTCGCGGGGGTGAATTGAAACGAGGTACCGTAAATCATTATGTGATAAGAGATACGCAAACGAGGCAGAACAGTTTAGGCATGTTCGGGAGCTAAAAGACCAGGGGCGTGATTACTCCTTCATTGAGCATCAGTCAATCAGTCGAATACCTACAGCTGGAACTACAGCTGTGCAACTTACTGAAATCATGCTTCTCGACACTGAAATCATTGGACAAACATAAATTATCATGTCGTCACGACACTATACTCTCAGACCGGGTCCGGGAGAAATTATCACACAGCACACGATTCAGTTGCCTGAAGATTGCCGTGCAGAACATAGACGTGCGTGAAACGCTGTAAACAGCGTAATGTAAGTTGTATGTTACACGTTTATATGCCTAATATTGCTCTGTTTGAGGCATCGAACACTCACTGTGGAAAGTATCTGATCCATTTGTGATATATATATGTATATATATATATATATAGTTGTATACTTCTTTCACGAAGAGACATAGTTGTTTACACATCTTGGGTCCCGAGCGTAGTACTGGGCTGTACAATATGTACAAGGACGAGAAGTTTGTAATATGCTGTCCTAGGATGAACACAAGATATCGGAATACATCTTCAAGTGCAGGCACAATGAGCCGAATTCAACTGAACGTGTACAAGACAACCTTGTTTCGTGCTGAGCGGCAAGGTCATTTTGTATAGTTTCATAGGATAGGACTGTATTGCCCACCAGGTAGTTATCAAAAGTGAACCAGCTAGACTGAGACGCACCGGTACAGTCGGCCAGAATGTACTGGTGAGATAATCCAGTACTCACAGTTAGCACCTAACCGAGTACTTCAGACTGTTTGGTCTTTCGTGGCAGGCTGATTTATCCGTCACTGCCTAGCTGGGAAACGTCTCGTTCTACTCGGGATTTTGATCTACAACCCTTGTCCAATCACCATGCCACCAGGTTACCAAGACTCTATGATAAAACATTGTTTACAATTGACAAACAGATGTGTTGAAATAATTAGCATACATTTCATTCGAGTTACATCAGATGGCAGATACACTACTTCTTCAACGCAAATGACGATATCAATTTCGAGGCCGAGCAGGCAATTACCTAAAAAGTAACATAAAACCTGTTACTTTTCCCGAAGTAGCTGCTCATTTAAAGGGAACCAACTGACGCATACTTGAACAACTTAAATGAGGCTGAATTTCACCTGTCAGGCGTATGCCCACAATTCTCCTCTTCAACATCACGGGGCAACATATTTATCCTAATTAGGTGTCAGGTGTCCGCATACTTATCGAGTGAAGCAGGGCTGATAATCTCCGAGAGGATTTTGGAGGTGAACCTCATTCTGTGACACAAGAGTCAATTTTGTTAGAGGAGGTCAGTCGTTCACGAATTAAGCTACATTAATATATAGCTAAAATCATAATTCAATGCGTATACACTATTATACATGCTTATAAGTGCTTGATGTATATAATTACTATTCAGATAGTTACCATAGAAATAGTGTCAAACCGGAACAAGTGACGTTCGATTCGATTCGAAAAAACCTGAGTATCATCCGGTTCACTGGTTTTGTTTCCCTGCATTGAACTCGATTAACCCAGGAGCTAATATACAAGTATCATCGAACTTCTATAGTGGTAATATCTCGGAGTGCATTGATTGTCTGTCTGATGAGGTCCAGGGAGCAAGTTGCAATTATTTACACCACGATACCTCGCTACCATGTGAGTACTCAAGGGGTATCACAGATGCTCTTCACCATTTACATAGCCTCCTCAATGCATGGTCAGCAAATCAGACCAAAACATTGTTAGCATATCTTGCGGTTAGCATGAACTATTGAATCATGATAACATACGTATAGTCAGCTCCTCACAGGCTCTAAATAAACTCGAGGCAGTATCGATGTTGAGCAGAACGTAGGATATTGGTGAATTGGACGCAGCCTTTTATCGGTAAGAAACGAGGTTTTACAATGCAACGATACAACATTATTTCGGAAACTGTTACATGACTCGTTCCCGCCATGTCCACTTTATAAAGTTCACTTATCCGTCAACAATACTGGGATCTGGTGGCCCTGTGAATGCAATATGTAGGTTGTAAATGAAGAATTTGAAGGGATATGATCGGATAATATACCAGCGACTCAGTCTTAAGATTAGGAATTCGACCTGTTGATGATAATCATTGAGCATGGGTACTGATATCTAACGAATGACGAGAACACACGAACCTAGAATCGCGTCACGCAATCACAGCCTGTCGTTCACAATGTAACTGGAATGTTAGCCTCCTGATGTTTCCTAGAGGTGATAAAAACCTAGCTCCGTTGATCAGTAAAGTAGTCTTCTCAATTCATGGAAGTGATATAAACTCACTGCTTCGTATCGTAATCAGAAAGCCATTGTCGTGTGGCATGATTTAGGATACCAATTTGTAAGAAGTGTCATTCCTTACAACAAACTCTGGGTAGACGCAGGTAATACACTTTCTGTGATGATTGATAACGACCTCGATGAGTTGGGAATAGTGATTTCAAGGGATGTTCGGCTCTGGCGCTGCAGGTATATGACATCGACACCGAGCAATGTAGGTGATTATCAAGTAAGGACATCGAAATCGACGCAACAATCAACGGCCAATGACGACCGGGATTCTAATGTCGTTAGCACGGAGGCGTGTATGTCGTACATGAGATCATGGTGTTAGTGGGGAACTAGGAAATTTTGATTGGAGATTATTCACCTTTACATTCTCGAGACGTTCTTCACTAAACCAGGGCACTCTTGGCCTAATTGTCACCAGTTTACTCCTCTTAGGGGCGTGCTGGTCAAGAGAGTTGAGCAAAGTATTGTTGAATTGTATCG
>JAUOBX010270955.1:0-11382 GCA_032360705.1 Eupentacta quinquesemita
CACTTTCATAGGGTATCAGAAACACAATGTGTTAAAACTGGAGGATATGTCCTTCAGGAAATGTGGATAATTGGCTGAATGCCTTGACTGACCCTACATATATATGAAAATATGCACTCACGGTGGAGCAAACATCCTTGTTATGGTGAATGCTATTCAAAATGATGAGGAATCATGAGTGTCTGTTCACATCCATTATACTGAGCATGATCAAGTACAGTGCTTTGAACAAGGCATAATTCAACTGGATTAATTAGCATAGCACTTTGCTAGTCAAATTGGCATGTTTGCTAATATCACCAGTTGATTAGCATTTTTTTAATGAACAACGCATACTGAGACGGGAATTCCCCATTTTTGTCAAAGTTTGCTAATCAGAAAGTATTGCCTAAATTATGCCCTGGCTTCGAATAAAAAATGGTTGATATCTCTCCCTAATCCAGTTTTAATCCGGTTTGATCTCCTCCAGGGGGTGTCCGGATTCACCTTACTCTAGCAGCAACTGCATTTGTTGCCATCAAGTAAGGATTATAATATATTGGATATAATATATTGTGGTCATAGCTCTTGAAAAGCCCTGATCATAGGAAATGGGCACGTTATATGATAATCCTGGAGAGCGAGTTGCTGCCAATAGCTAGGTGCAGATTGTACTTGGTCTCCTCACAAGGACGCACTGAAAAGTCAGTCGGCTGGGCTTCGAATTCGCAACCGACTGATTTCGTCCAATCCCCCAATTCTGTGCTAGCTGAGCATTTGGAGAATCGGTAAAATGCAGGGGATTTGATGCCAGAGACCTTGTCAACTATCTCTGAATGCCACTCAAAGGAAACGTTGGCTATTGCCTTTGTGAGCCACATGAATAACCTAATTTTGAGACAATTCAATTTACTTTGGCAAGTAGGGGGTGGTAGAGTTGTAAGCCAATATGAACAAATTCTTCCTTTCCATTTTGTAGTATCATTGGTGTCCATGTCTTCCATTTCAACAGGGTTCTGCCACTTCTGCTTTCCCTATAAATTCGTTTTATCATTGCCTGCTGAATCATCTTCACAAACTTACCTAATAATACAATACCACCTAATTTGAGTATATTAGTTGTTTACACCAAAATAAATATTGGAATTTACCTAGTGGAAACACATTTTGCTCATTATTCAGTGTGATCGACCAGTTCTTCAAGGTCAATTTAGTGCCGGGTGGCATACTCCATGCCTGCCAAATGCCTTTAGTTCTGTTTACCCAATCAGGTAAGAGGGATTAATGGCCCCCTGCTGGTCACAGGTACTGTGGTTACTTTCTAGGCCTTGCACACCTGACCTGAGGCAATTTCCAGCGCTGCATCAGTGGAAACTAGAATGTGAACAAGTCATTAACTGTCAGTCCCTGCACTACTACTCACAAACAGGTAGCCAGCTTTTAGATCTGTGCATGCATGGTCAGATGATTTATGACCTTCATTGCCAGAGGCACTGTGTTGACCTTGTAGGGGTGGCTGGGCATTTTCGGTTTAGGAGTTCCCTGGGGGACCTTGGTAATAACTTTCTCAGCTTACAATAAGAGAATTGAGCTAAAGGGAATGGACGCTCATGATTGTATTTCAGCTAGTCAACCTACCCAGCTAAACGGACGTACCCAGTCGGTAGAGCTCAGAGGACATTGGCAACCAATCAGATGCATTCATCAAAGAAAATCGGCATAATTTTTTTTTATAAGACTAACATATAAGACTAAGCTAAACAGTTACTCACAAGAAATATAAATGATAGTAAAGAAGCTTTCAGTGGCTATCCGGCAGAACTTTCTTCAGGTACGGTTGGACTGGTCACATGACTTCACGGGTGGTGGTAGATAATGTGACTAGGAACTGCTCGCCGGGGTAACTTGATGTGGCCCTTCCTCTGTATTCATAGCCTCACAAACTCCTCTCTCGATCCATCTAGTGTCATTATCCATGATTTCAGTTTTTCCATCACTGGTTGGTGTCGCTTCTGTGACAGATGCTCAGTTGATGAAAATGCTGACAGTTGATAAGACCAGCATCTGATAAAAATGCATCCCTGGTGTATTTCTTCCACAGCCACATGTAGCCCACAGATGTGCAGAATGTTCTGCCCCAATGGGTTCAAGACTGACACCAACGGCTGTGAGATCTGTGAATGCAATGACTGCCCAGCGGTCATGTGTGCTAGGTTCTGTGAGAATGGATTCAAGAAGGATGCGGCTGGTTGCGACATCTGCGAGTGCGAGACCTGTCCGTCAGTGATGTGCTCCCTCTATTGTGAGCATGGCTACCAGACTGACGCTAATGGCTGCGATGTCTGCTCCTGTAATGCCTGTCCTCCTATCATGTGTACCCAGTACTGTGAACATGGCTTCCAGCAGGATGATAACAGCTGTGATATCTGTGTATGCAACCCACCACCACGTAAGTTTGTTAAATTAGTGTTAGAGCTGAGCAGCGGGATTGCCACACTTTTAATGCATAAAACTAATACGACATCATTCTCCGTCGAAGAAGACCAAAATTACGCTAAATTTTAGAATTTGTGATCCCGAATCCCTCCCGAACTTCCCTCCTAAAAGTTGGAGATTCCCCCCTTCCCAATTTTTTTCTGTGGGTATATCCCCCCCTCCTTCTCCCTCCCGGTGGAATTAGGATCCTAGCGCTAACACTGATTTGTGGAAAAAATCAGTTATCTGTTTCGAGGATGGTTCATGGATTGAGCTCAAGATGTTAAGGATTCTTCTTCGTTCAGTTTTCGATTCCTTGACATGAGAGCCCGGAAATGTGTGTTTTTTGCAGAAAATGACATCCTCACAAGGTCTGCTAAGTATGTGAGCGTGTGTGTTGTGTGTGTGTGATGCTTAGCTTGTAAATACGATTAGTGGACTCCACCTGGATGATTCAACTTCACACTTAATAGGCATGTTCCCCATCTCCATTGTTTTGGGGTCAGGTCAGAGGTCAACAGAGGTGAAAATCTGGCTATTATGTTAACACAATATATACAAGAAGCTTGATCTAATCAGGTTGCAACTTAGTAGGTAGCTTTGTTATGGGGTGGTGTGGCCACAGGCTTTTTGGGGAGAAAATTGTGAAATGATATTGTGGCTTGTTAATACGACGAGTCTTTAGCATACTGCATACATGTTTAACACTCTTGACGCCAGACTGAATTTGCCCACCATTTGTGATGATTCTAATCAAGGCATATTTTGTTTCTCCTACAGCTACCTGCAGTCCACAGATGTGCAGAATGTTCTGCCCCTACGGATTCGAGACTGATGCCAACGGCTGTGAGATCTGTGAATGCAACGACTGCCCAGCGGTCATGTGTGCGAGGTTCTGTGAGAACGGATTCAGAAAAGATTCCCACGGTTGCGATATCTGTGAATGTGAGACCTGCCCACCAGTGATGTGCGCCCTCTATTGTGAGCATGGCTACCAGCAGGATTCTGCCGGCTGCGATACTTGCTCTTGCAATGCACCACCACGTACGTCTAACACAGTTCTCATTCCATTGTGGCCTGCAAGTCACGTTTAGCCATTAGGGCAAGTTTCTCTGTTATAAGCTAGCCCATGAATCACTCCATTCAACTTTTGGGGCCATTGAGGTACCAAGATGACCCCAAAAACAGATAAAACTATTGGTAGGATGCTGCCAGCTGTGTTGCATGCTCTCACAGCCCATCACCACCCAGGTCGAATTCCATATGTGCGGATGCGGGATGCGGTAAAACACTCAAACGTCGCTCCCACGTGAACGCGAACATGGAAAGTGCCCGAATAAGCTGTATTATGGTAACAGGGATGAAAATGAGAATTAATTTGGATAAGATAGAACGCTCGTTGTATAAGCAAAATCACCATGCGAACCAATGCGGCGTCAATGCCGCATACTGCAAAGTTGTTTTATGGAATATCTCCCTCATAGAGCATTCAAACGACTGTATTTATTCGCTGTTACAAATTTCATGTGTTCGCGCATCATCCTACAGCCTTTCCCCGTCCAAAAACATGATCATTCTACACGAAACCGCGATTTCAACATTTATACCGCATCCCGCATCCGCACATATGGAATCCGACCTTTACACAGGTCCTATAGACGAGTTCACAGTTGTTCACATATGATGTAGGGCTAGACAGTGATACAGCATTGATAGTCAAACAGCATTTTGGGGTACAGCTTCTGAAACTCCACTGAAGAAAATAATGAATCCTCCTACCACAGAACATTATTATTATTCCCCCAACAATAACATAGTCCAGAATTAGGTGAAATTATATTACTTCTGACAAATTATGACAGTTTAAAAATACCCCATAACAATAAGTATATGTGTAATTTTGCCTGTTCCTGAATGTTTGGTCGCTGTGAACTGTGAACTGGATTATTTTCGGATGGACTGCAGGTGACATTTAGCCATCATGACAATTTTTTTCTGCCATGTCTTGCTCACTGATTGCCCCATCTGACTTAATTAAGGGCTATTAAGGTATCAATGCGACCCCAATAACATTAGGCGTGCAAGGAGGATGCTTGCCGGCTGTGATTCTTGCTCTTGCAATGCAGGTAAGACTAACACAGTTCTTATGATTAGGGAGCTTTAGATTGAGCGCTTCGGAACAGCAGTAAAGCAGTGATGAAGCGATATAAGCACCAAATAATAATAATACACGACTGGGACAAAAGCAATGATGTATGACGCATTGTTAGACCTTCTGTGCATGCGACTAACCTCAAACAAAATCGTACAGCGCCAATCTACAACAGGAATCGCCTATTTTTCACGTTGTCTCTCCAACGAGGAACTTGGAACAGCAAGTTGCATTGAGTGTTACTGCTAAGGCTAAACCATGGAATTGGAAGCTTCGTATTCGCACGCGCACCCATAAAAATGCATGCATCCAATACTGAGTGGATGGAGCCCGCAACTGGTAAATGAAGCCCCCATGCTGAAACTTTGTGTTGAGGTGTATGGTGGGGAGTTGTGTTGCAGGGCCCATTTTTGTCCCTGACGGTAATACTAATTCGCATATATTCACAGATATTACCATATTTAAAGTTCGGCGGAAGTGCTGGACATGACTTTGCAGATTATGGTTCCCTTTAACTAGTATATCAAGGAAATCCAACCCCCAAAATGTATTTCAGTCAATTAGACGGTGAAAATCAGGATAGATCTATTATCAAGCAATGTTTTTTGATATCACAAGGGGAAGGAAGATACATGCCCTGTACAAAGTCAAAGTAAAATTGACTCGGTCACAAAACTCGGTCACACAAAAAGTGTGAACCTGATATGAAGAAAAATTCACATAATTCTTCAGTAGATATAGATGCAAGTAGTCATTGACTTCGAAGGAAAAAAATCACTTGCACTTTCCACTTGTGGAGGAATGAAAAATCAGTTATTATTGTGTAATCTCAAAAGGGACATTCATTTGGTTCCCCTCGTGACATCATCAGTCCTAACCTATTAATACAGATATCACAGCTATACAACGAGTTGGGAACTTCAAATGTAGGATTTAGGGGTATTGAAATATGCTCTTCTCATCTATGTAAGTTTCAAGGCAGTGAATCAGCCCTTCACCTGGCCTTTAATGAACATTGGTTTGAAAGCTTGTAAGCAAGATATCTTTGTTTTACTAACCATTCAACCAATGAATCTGTAAATATCTTTTCCAGCTACCTGTGCCCCCGTGACCTGCAGGATGTACTGTCCCTTCGGGTACGTTACCGACGACAACGGCTGCGACATCTGCGAGTGTGCCACCTGCCCACAGTTCATGTGCACCCTGTACTGCGAGTATGGCTTCCAGACGGATGAAAATGGTTGCAACACCTGCGTGTGCAACACCTGCCCACAATACCAGTGTCTTATGTTCTGTCAATGGGGATTCAAGCTCGACGCTAATAGCTGCGAAGTGTGCGAATGCAATGAGCAGACAGGTATTATACTAGTGATATTTTAACATTATTTCTCATCTTTCACTAGGTAACCCCTATGCATAATAGAGTAAAGAGACTTAAGGCCAGGTCACACTACAACGATATCGTATAGTGCAATGATCCAAAAAATATATTTTTGGCCTACAAATGCCAGTCCCTCTTCTTTATGGCGGATATACCCAGCAAAAATGATGAAGGACCTCATTCGCTATGTGTGTAACCAATTCGATGTGGAATCGTCCATCCCCAAGTCCCCAACTTGAGATATTCACCCAGCTCCTATTTATCGGAGAGCTATCCGACTTATCGTCCAATATTTATCGTTTTTCGATATGACGTCACATTAGAATGGAGCTGGCTAAGGGCCTTCAGGCTAAGGAAAGGTATTCAGGTTTGGTATCAGCCTTTATGAAATCGTGTAGCAATCCGATAAACATATCGTACTGATGTGACCGGGCATTAACCGCTAGACTATACGAGGGCCGGGTCACATAATGGGATTCACGAATACAGCCAACGTCTTATCTACCACGAGTCCACTGACATATATGTTAACTTGGGATGTGAACAGTTGTAACGCCAGGTTCATACTAATTACGAGAACATTGAGAGGTATTCGAAAGTAGATATGAAGGCATTCTGTCACAGCCGCGGGCGCGAGAGACGGGTGGATTTCGCAGCGCGCGGTACAGGTACTCCGTTTCAACAGCCGGTCATGTGGTTGCCAACTAACAAATAGATGGTTTGTTCTTTATTTGAGAATTGAAGACATTGTAAATATTATCCTATGTAATAATTCAATAGGATTGACTATTCATAAATAGAAATAATCCCCCATCATTCCAGGCCTACAACAAAAATAGAGCTTTGTGAACCAAATGGCGTAAACAGAACGAACTATTATCAGCATGTCAGATAAAATATCATGGTATAACAAGAATATATTCTTCTTAGTTCAACATGCTGATTTATTTCCTGACACTCCGATATTTCTCTCGATACGCCGATATTGTATTTGACAGGTTGATATTTCAGTTCATTCTTACACTAAATTATGACACTCTGATATTGATTTCTGATACATTGATATTGATTCTTGATACCTTGATATTGATTTCCGATACATTGATATTGATTATTGATACCTTGATATCGGATCGTGATACATTGATATCGGTTCTTGGTATTTTGAACCACTTAGCATTCCGTAGTAGAGGGATTGGAGGAAACTTGAGTTTTAGACCTGCCGCCAGTGCCATAGGTTTGCTGACTAAGAGGTTCATGTGTTTTATCAGGAATTTCTATGTATTACAATTGTCTGCTAAGCGCGCCCAGCCAATGTCTTCTCATTTTATCTCTTCATGCCTCCAGGAAATACTGACATATTATATATCGACAAGATTTCCGATGTCGAATTCAGCATTTCTTTTTTAGGTCTGTTGCTATCCAGTTTTTTCCACACGAAAAATCCAATGTATGAAGGTATTATTGCCGATAAGTGTGGGAGTACAAATCTTCCTTCTACGTGTAGAAAACTATATTATTCTGCGATAGTTTCATAATATAAATGATCCTCACTTGTCACGACGTGACCAGAATTGTGTCACGAGACGCGAAAATGAAACTTTATTCTCAAACACGTACTTCGGATGACGTTCGATGTAGAGATTTCATTCGATTCATTCGATTCTTCACTTTTGACATAGTATAATATAACCAGACCACATCATTTCAAAGAGGGCAACAGAACTGGAACAGCTGTAATGTCACAACAAGACAGAATGTTGTGCCTTGGATTCAGGAAAAACTTGCCTGTCCTGGGTGAAATATATTACGACCCATGTGTCACATTCCTGTGGTTACCTCAGTCCTATTGCCTATTGAGGTTTTAGACAAATACATTTTATGCACTAAACCGTATTATTCTCTGATTGCTTTTGTTTTTACTCATATTGAATTCTATGGATCAATTGACATTGAAACAAATTGACTAAATAGACCAATCGGATCAGGTCGAAAGATCCAGCAGATTTTCACGATGAAAAGCAAACTAATGATACAAAGACTGTCACCCGACATCCTCGAAGCGAGTGCGGTTTCGTGACGTCAGAAAATCTGCAAATCGATGCCTGAATCGGCGAAGTGATCCTCCACAAATATTTTTCTCGATTATGACGCCCATTTGCAAAAAGGTTCCGGATACATATAATGCTACTTTCGATTTCCATGAGTGTAAAACATTTGAATATAGGAATAGAATAAAAAATATATGTTGATATCATACTATAAATATACAAACAAAATAATAACTCATTTATATTGATCTGTATAATGTATATATATTGTGCATAAATTATGACACTTACAGCTCTCCATAAAGCTGTTCTGAATTGGACCTCACTGATCAGGAAGATTTACATAACTTCGCTGTTGTCTTCTAATAGCAGCAGCGATGTGATCTCTATTTAATACATTCGCACGGGTGAATAATTGCCATATATTGCGTCTGTGTTTAAACTCCTCCATAAAATTCAGGGTAGTAGGGTTTTCGAGGAAGCCCTGCCCAAACACATTTGATTGCACTTTTCGTCATTTCGAATATGGCGAATTCCAGAATGGAGAGTGACTTTCGAGGTTGTCTTGGTGGCCATTTTTAGCTTCTAAAATGGTTGCTATTTATGTGGGTAAATGGTCATTTCTCATCGCAAATGTCGGGAATAGCATGTATTTTGGTAGCTAAAATAACAACAAACCCAGTATTAATGAATTTATCACTATTAAAAACAGCGGCCATTCCAAATCCGAGATGGCCGCCATCCTATATTGAAATGCATATCTCTCCGAATATAGTGATTATCTAGTTTACTTTAGTGGCTAATCCAACGGCCCCATATATCGACGAGCCTGAATCGGCGAAGTGATTTGTCCGATCTCCATAACACGAAATCTAATGAAGTGAACCAGACATTTTACAGGACCACAATTGACAAAGTATAGCCTCTTCCGCACTGGTGTAATATTTTGCTGGAACATATTATTCTGACGTAAGCCACCATGAGTTTATATATCTTTCCAATTAGAGAATAGCAATGGTCATACGTACAACTGAACTTCGGCTATTAATGATTTGTCCTTTCTTCAACGAACTCGATTTTCCCCAACCAACCAGTGAAAACGTTAAATTATATCAACTCATCCTGGTAAGTTGACAATACGTTGACAAACTCACGTTTGTGCTCATCTCAGTTTGGGTAATCCGTACCAGATTCACAACGAGGTAGAACAACCTAAGCCATTTGAAACCATGCACATAGCCCTAATTTCAAAATATTTCGCTATTCTCTTAACATGGTTGGTCTGACATTGAGCGTCCTAATTCAAACATGTTTGGAGCTACTATTGTATGTTCTATTTAGAACTATTACGCTCTCGGCTCTCCCGTGGTACATCTATATAAACACAGAAAAACAATCGGAAACCAAATTCACAGTCAGAATCAGCAGTGATCCAACGGTTATTGTGTTCTTATCTGCCATGGTGGAAACTATGAAACGACTAGCCCACGTGTACAATAAACATCGAATTTCAGTCAATAACCCATCGATCCGCGTGTTATATGGAGGCAGGCCTCTCCATTTAGGTCTGTTACTCACAAAGTATCAAATTTCTGCACCGTCCTAACATCTTGGAACTTCCTTGATAAATTCCTGGTATTGTATTCTTGTCCTGGATTTTTGTTTGTCATGACTGTCACATATAACTCGCGGTAGGTATCTGAAAGGACTGGAATTACTTTTACTCGATTGAACCTACTGGAATTGCCTGAAAAGAAACGCCAGGACGAATCCTAAATCTGTCAAATGAACCTTATATTGATTCCGCGAGAACAATTATTGGCCCGCTCTGAACCAGACGTTGATGAAATAACTGGGCTCTGGTTAACACATCTGTAACTTTTCATCACTGTGATTGATCAGCTTTGAACGTGATGATGTCTTTCCGTCTGCCCGGGCGTTCAATCGTTTATCCATTCGTCATTTACCCTCTTAACTAAACTCAGTGAGCGTAGACAGCTTGCCATCCTCATTCATGATGTGAATAAATTATAATACAATCCCATTATTATGTATAGTTCAATATTGAAGTAAATTCATGAGGCTGTGGGGTGCTGGTTTTCACAACAGACAAAGAAGATGTAAATGGTTTAACAATTCAGCGAACGGTCATCTGTTTAAATGATTATTCAGTCAAGCATTGTTGCATACAGATAGAACAAGTAATAAGCTGGAAATGGGAGGCTATTCCAATACATTTAATATTATTCTGATCATTCATTGTTGTATCGAAAACTTGTTTGAAAGTAGTGATGATCGTTTGAAGGTCCAAATGAATCACTTCATATTCAGTTCATAAATAATTTGAAATAGTTTGCGATTGCGGAGAACACCAAAGTAAACACTACATCCGTATACTACAACCCACGAACAATGGTTACGTCAAAATACACCAAAACTGTTGAATAGCTATTTTGCTGGAATCCCCACCGCGTATAATTTGATAATACGAATACCTTTGACATTCATTCTGTCGCCTCAACAACAGCGGAAAATGTCACAACAAAAAACGCCGTTCATATCTAGTCTATGAGACCACGGACTGTGTACTGATGTCAAGGGGTGATAAGATGTGGTGATGAAACATTCACGATGATTGTTAATACGACCTTTCACGATAGATTCCTCTCGAAGCGAACACTCGTCTCACCTGACGTCATAGAGCGGAAGAAAATTCATCAGTTTCGTCCCACCTGGTTTATTAACGCTCATTGGTAAAACGTGACAACTGATCAACAGCCACTACTAATCTCAACTACTAATTACTATTCTAGAATGTTGGTAGTGAGTTTGATGACACAATACCAATAATCGTTACCCTCATCCAAAATATGAATTATTGTGAATAGGATTCTTTGGAATGACTGTATTGCAAGAAGGTGAAATTTCCTTCGTCGTCTTGGCTGACTAAAAACATCCGTTCTGAATATTTAGCGAATGCCTCCGAATGTGTGCATCCATTCGGAATTGTGCGCAATGTTGAGAAAGCGGAACAACTCCATGTGCAGTACATGATCTCGATACTGTGAATAGGAAGGAACCCTGCACTGTATTCCTGCATCATAAAGCGTGGTATTGTGGTTGTCTGAACTTTGATCTTCATAAATTCATTTTTAAGATAGCACCGAATGGGGCAGAAATAGTGTAGTTCTTGATGTAGTAATGTTGTTATCAAATTCCAAGTAGCAGCGTTAACCATTATAAGCTGAGTAGAACATAAATGTCATAGATGCCTGGTATACTGCGGTTAGTAGTATGGAAAATAACAATGATACGAAGTATTAACACTGGCGGTTTAACTTTCC
>JAUOBX010271177.1:0-11380 GCA_032360705.1 Eupentacta quinquesemita
CAGTCACCCAATCCCCCCCCCCCCCCCCTCTCCTGCCCCCACTCTATCCCCACCATCCTACTACAATGAGAAATTGTCTTGTAGCTGATTGGTTACAACCCTTATGAGAATGACGAGCAGTGACAGGTACGACCATGTCCCGAGGGGAGACTGCAAAGCTAATTTGATAAATGACATTGACATGGGGCACTAATGATCACATTCTTTACAATGAATCATGATTAAAGGGTCATAGATACATTCAACAGTCCAAGGAACTATAATAATGTCTATATCATGATTAGACAGTGGTGGATGCCTCAAAGTGCCATGCAATGTTATCCCTATTTGAGGGGGCCCAGTATTTTGTTATGAAAATAGTACACATAGATGAGTGATTGAAATAACCAGGAAGCTGAGAGGCTTGGGGATTCCTTGACTGCATTAACCTCTGATAACCTCAGAGTATCTCTCACCTGACCCCAAAATAATAGGGATAATGTACCTGGAAACCACATCATGAGTCTGAGCTTGATCCACCAGAAGGGGAGGGGGTTCCATGAGGAAGCTACTCACCAGATTTCAGCAAGCGTTCCGGACAGGTGTTCACAAGAATTTGGGACTTTGATTGATGTTGACCTAAGATGACCACCACCTGGACCCCAAAACAATAGGGATCATGTTCGCATCATGGTCTGAGTCAAGTCTGAGCTCCATCTATTCAAGTGGGGTCGAGTTATCATGTTAACAAGCCAAATGTCAAACACACATGTACATGCTATCATGACTGCATAGATTCCTCTACTGAATTCAAGAAATCAAAGAGGTGTATCTTGTTGGGAAATGGTTGGGACAAAACTTGAATGAACATTGTACTATATATACCAGGCATGAGCAACCTAAGGCATGCGGGCCAAGTACGGCCCGCGAGGCCAATTTTCCTGGCCCACAGAATGCTCAATGAGCCTGGGCATACTGTGTTATTAATGACCTAATCTACATCATATCAGCCCACAAGGCGGTCATGAAGTGTGCCTCTGGCGGTCTGGCCCCTGGACTGAAAAAGGTTGCCATCCCTGATATATACTATAGAAGCAGGATATCAAGCCCATTACAAATTCATTTATGCTACATATTGACTAGGCAAAATCAAAGTTATGGAAAGGCCCAAATGTTCTGCTGATAGCGCTTGTTTCTCACGAGATGACCTCAAAGGCTGCATGAGTCCTGTCACTCCTGTGATATACGGACACAATACCGATCAACCTGGAAACAAAATTCAGGTGACTTCCCAGTCCCTTGGGCCCCTCTCACAAATTGGAAGGCTACCTTGTGCGCGTGGCTGCATGTCAGAGACTGGACTAATCATCCTCGAAACATATAACTGTAATTGCTTGTAAAGCCGGGTATACACGGTCAGGATAATCTGATCAGACACAAATTTCGAACAATCAAATCGCACAAAATCGGTTTGTGCCATTGGAGTATCGGCCAAGTGCTGTGTCTGATCAGATGAATCTGACCATGTAAACGTGGCTTTGGGAATGTTTACAATATCCAAGAAAAGAACAGGAGAGCTCATTGAGTTGTCAGTGTTAGCACCAACAGTTGAACACTAGGCACATGATGAGAGGTGGGTGGTGGGTTGTGGGGATCTATTGTAAATTGGACTGATATCTTAGCAGCTCATACTAAAGGCACAGAGCTAGGGGAAGGGGTTGCAAACATGTTCACCTTCCTGGTCAAGCAAACCTCTCACAGTTAGGTTTGTAAAATGTTGACAGATTAGGGACAGAATTATTGGATGTTGAGAGCATGGAGCATGATGTGAAAGCAGTCAGACTGACTCTTCAACAAGGAACTCTATTTCAATTTATTGGGGCCCCCTGCGGTCATTTTACCGTGCAAATGATGGAGGGAAGTCAATTACGGTTCGCCACCCAGGAGACATGACTAATATGATAGAGGAAGCCAAGTCTCTCTCTTGGGCGGTGGCTGCTAAAATATCAGAGGAGAAAAGTTCATGTGCTACCCTATATGACACAATCAATAATGATGGTAGTATCTCATGCAGAGATTGAACAGGGATAACCCAATGAGGATAACCTGATGGAGTGGTCAAACTTGATCACATCCTTCCAAGGACTGACGAACAGCTGTGAGGCGCTGTGATATTGATTATGCTGTGTTACGTTATATGCTAGACAACATTATGATACATATTCTCCCCCCAGTCAACCACATGAATTTGATAGAGAGACTACTAATGTAGAGTCGACCAAGGAACCAGAACAAGAGTGGGTGATAGGGGACATACACCAGGGACCAAAATAGATAATAAGAACTAATTGACCACATACTTAGCAGAAAGCCACAGCTAATGAGGCTGGCAGACATGCTGTGGTACATTGAGGACCCTGGGGAAACCCTGGGATAACCCCAGGGGTGTAACCACGATTTGAGACCTAGAAGAAACAAGTTACAAACTTAGTTCCATTAACAAGGTACCTGGGAATTTTAAATTGGGTTCTCAGCCAATCTTGTCTATCTCATTCTTCTCCCCACTGTGAATGCCCATGATGTCAGGATGGTTTGAGCGGCACCAGCCCTTGTCAATAGGCTATTTCAGTGTAGTTTACCACCACCTAAACTGTAATGAATCTATCCAGTCACCTCCCATCCCATCCAGCCACCTGTACTGTTATCAATCTATCCAGTCACCTCCAATCCATCCAGCCACCAATCTTATACACTCACCTCCCTTGCATTCAGCCACCTGGACTGTGATGAATCTATCATTCTATTCATTCACCGCCCTTCCATCCAGCCACCAATCTATCCAAACACCTCCCTTCCATCCAGCCACCTGGACTCTAATGAATCTATCCACTCACCTCCCTTCCATCCAGCCACCAATATATCCAAACACCTCCCTTCCATCCAGCCACCAGGACTCCAATGAATCTATCCACTCACCTCCCTTCCATCCAGACACCAATATATCCAAACACCTCCCTTCCATCCAGCCACCTGGACTCTAATGTATCTATCCACTCACCTCCCTTCCATCCAGCCATCTTCTCCAGTTGTTCCTGGACAACCAGCAGCTCAGACTGGACAACCTTAAGGTTGACATTCTTCTGCTTGAGTTTCTCTGCCAGGAGTGAGTTCCGTCTCTCGAGGTTGATGAAGGGTTCATCCCCGGGACTACCTGGCGATCCATCTGCGCCACCATCATCTGGAAACTCTGCCTGCGATGCCATCTCATGCATCGGGCCCGAGCTCTGGACCCGGCTCGGTTCAACGATCATGGGTGTCGCCAGGGAAGAGTTCGAGTCTGAGACGTTCCTGAAGGCTGGGAGGGGGTAGGCACTCCTGGGAGGGGAGACAGCATCAGCACCATCTGCAGCCTCATCAGTACCCATCTCCTTGGCCTCACCCTCCTCCACTGAAGGCTGGTGCATCTGCTGCCACTCACGGTATTTCTCCTCAAAGTCCTTGCTCGCCCCTTCAAGCTTCACAAGGCCCTCCTCGTTCTCGACAACCATGACCTTCCGAGTTGAGTGTGGCACACGTTCCCCCTCAGAGGACTTCTTCGAGGGAGGTGGTGGGATCTCTTCAGATTTCTTCTCTGATTTTTTCTCCTCCTTCTTGGATTTCTCCTTCTTCTCCTTGGATTTCTTCTCCTCACCCTTCTGTTTCCGGTCCCCCTTCGGACTGGGCCCTACTGCCCCCTTCTTCTTTTTGTTGTCCCAGTCAGCCAGCTTCTTGGAGAATTCCTCAGTGAAATTCTGGAGTAATAGTTCAGGGGGTGGCTCGCTGCTTGAGATGACAACTGGGGGATCGGAGGAAGTACTCTCAACTGATGACTGCTTTGGCATATCTGGGGGTCAACGTAGAAAGAATCTTTATAAGCCAGATCATGGTTTTATATCCTAACGTATGCTTGATGATCAATGTCACAATTCACACAGTAGTGCACAGAGGTCGGACTGCTCAAACAGTGTACAAAGTAAAGTAATGGAGATATCATTCATTTGGTATCAAAGCAATCTTTCAAATGTCCCCTGAAGAAAATTAGGAATCATTCCACCACAAAACATTACAGATATTTCTGCTACACTTTAGGTAAATAACATAGTCAAGAATTAGATAAAACAAGGCGATCGCCGAAAAGTGTCTCGCCTGGTTGCGCGATCAGTGTCCTCATGCTTAAAACTCGAAAGTATAACTCAGTTTTCAACTGATTCAGTATATAGTGTATATCCTTTGATCTGTAATAGAAGCCCCTCCTCTAATGACCGTCCCCTTTTTTTGCCCGAAGTTTCGCAATTTGTTCAGCCGTAGCCACCATACAACGCATTTATAGGTCATGAGATATATGTACACAAGCTTTTAGTCCACTTTTTGATCGAAAAGCAAATTTATGCAATTTAAAATGTATATAAACAGTACGTGTGTACATCATGCTAATTATTCAGCTTAGATGACCTTCAGTGACCTCGATTCTACTGCCAAATTCATCTGGACTAAAAGTAGACCAGATATACCAAGTTTCGTGAAATTCCATGTTATTTCGAAAATTGCATAAATTTATGCTGATTAGATTACAATGAATGACCCTCAGTGATCTCGACTCCACTGGTAAATTCATCAGGGCTGCCGATAGACCCCACTCAACATGTTTTTTTTAATCCGACAATGTTTAGAAAATTGCATCAATTATGCTAATTAGCTGACTTAATCAGCATATATTAATCCCAAAATCTAATCAGTTCATGTACACCTCATAGTTGTCATATATCCTGAAATGCATCATCGAAGCATTTACCTAACAAGAGATATCTTGCACAAAAACTTCCAAGGCAATTTTCAATATTTATGCTAATTTAGGCAAATTAGTTAGATCGATTGTGAAAATAATTGCTGTGCATCAACAACTCCCAACCATACACCCCCACACCAAATTTGAGCATCAGGGCTCCTAGGGTTCAGGAGATATAGCAGTGCACAGACAGACAGACAGACAGACAGACAACATAGTGATCACTAAGTCTCTCCTTGAACAAAGTTGCTGCACTACTATACGATATCGTTGTAGTGTGACCTGGGCTTTAGTCTGGCTACCGCCCTGAGAGAGACCAAGGACAGACGGAAGTGGAGGAGGATTGTCTACAAGTCAACAGCAGCGCCCCTACAGTCTACCAGACGTCGGGATAGGAGTTAGGTGGTGAGGTGAGGTAGTGCTTGCAATGGGTCACTTAATATCATTGCATCCAATACTAATCCTACCACCAGACCTAATTATGACCTAGCCCCACTGCTCTAAGCTTTTGACCCCTCCATTCATGTTTCCATTCAGGTTTTGAGATGAAGCCACAAGTGACACGTGCCATAGCCCTCCGATACTGCGATCGTGATCAAACTATTAGCTTTGATTCATTCATCTCCTGTGCTGTCAAATACAAGTTTCTGTATGGTAAGTGTAACTTCTTCTAGTCTACCAATTAGGCCTATATACTAAGGCGCTGATAGGACGCCCTAATTAGCATGTCCTACCTTTAATTAGGGAGGTAGTAAAGTTTACCATATAGAAACTGAGTTTAGCAAAGAGTTGCATAGGATAGCTCTACTGAAAACGTGACATCATTCGATAAGGAAAACTTTGAATCAATGATTTAGGCCTTTAGCCATTCTTGGCATGAACAATAGTTCAATGTGCAGACCTAGTAGGGTGTCGGCCGTCGTGACAGCCTAGTCTAGTTGTATTTAGACGACGCCCAATATCATTTTATTTATTTCGCTAACAAATATAATTTTCTCTATTTCGCTAACAAATATAATTTCGCAAACATCCCTAGATGTATTGTGTGGCGATTGGCGATATGCTCTGTAGTGATACCGACTTCTCAAGTCATTCTCTCAGCAGCCGTGTTCTCTGGTTGACTGTTTGCATTCATAGAAGTTGTATCCATTGTTTGATGTTCAGTGGATCCACTAGGGGTTATCATCAGCGTTCTCGAAAACAGGATTTTTCTCCACCGGTGCGTATTGAACTATTGGTCCCTCCGCAGCAGTAGAGCTCAAAACGTGTCTTAGTTCTTCATTGTTATTAATTAGGTATGGTTTCTCACTGCACGGCCTGAATCGTTCCTAAATGTGACTCTTTCCACAGAAAATTACTTCGCGCACAGCCGAGGGAACATGGCGATACTGAGCCTTGACCAGGTAAGACCTTTCGGTTTTCAAGAGTCGGAAATTGGTCAGCTGTCGTAGCCGGCATGAGCGAGCAAGCTATTTCAAGAGTATCGCCCACGGAATATTATATTTCGTTGAATAGAAGAATTAATAGGCTCAACTTGCCGGACACCAGTGTACCGAATTTCACTCAGTTCCAAATCGAAATGAGAACTCGGAAAATCGGCTCTTATTTCCACAACAATCTTCACTTCACAATGACTGAAATCTGGCATCCTAAAGTACAAACGTGCTGTTCTCTTCCAGGCAAAGAAGTCAGTATGCTGAGTGCAATGGAATATGGGGACTGTAGCTGGACCCGCACAATACTGTTTCATACAATAGTGAGGCGAGAACCCTCACTGTTGGGATGAGGCGGAGATTGGATCTCTTCCTGACAACCTCACTTCGCCGCATTCTTGGATACTGATGGCAGGATCGTGTGTCCAATTCCAAAATTCTTGGGGATGCGGGAAGGGTTAGATAGCTGCCTCATTTGTGATCGTCAACTGCGCTTCTTTGAGCATATACCGCGTCTTCTGGCACAGACCCAGTGGGTTGGGGTCGCCGGCCAGGGCGGCCTCGTCAGCTCTTGGTTACCGCAGATGTACAGTATAATTCATCATGGATTTGGGGAGGATGGGTCTGGCCCAGGCCTGATTGCTGGCTCGGAGGCGGACGGGAAGCAGAGGTTCGATGCGCCTAGGTGCCTTACGAACATGTGCTCTCGTGAGTGAGCTGGATGCACAATACTGATTACTGTGAGGAATTACTCTTATAATTCCACTGTTTCTTATGCAAATGCACTCGATAACTAGCTATATTAGAAGCCCTAGACAAAGAACACTTGAACAGTTTTTTTCTGTTTGTTTTGTTTCAGTTTCTGATGATAAACATCTACTCCTGACGAGTCTGATGGATCAGCAAGGATGAAGCAGTTGTCTCAACATCAATCGGATATCTTGACTTGTTTTGTTTATACACATGCACTCATAATGTATGACTGTCAGTCGTCACTCGGTATCACTGAAACCAGACTTCAGCAAACTGTCTAATAATGTTTAACAAATTCCGTTACTATATTAATTGAAAGATCATTATATTTCACTGCCCCCTGATTATCAAATTTGCTGTTTTAAACGCATCTCTTTTTAGTGTAATATATGTATTGATTATTCATGTCCAACGACATCGCAGGGGAAACCAACCGAATGTCACTATTGAGTTTACAGAGTAAATTATGTAGTTCATAATTTTATATTAATTATGGTATACTAGTTCTTGACTTCTTGTATAACTTGTTGCATAAGAGGCAACTTCATCATGTCGGACGAGTCGGGCATTGTTTAGGACAGGATGCCGGGTGATTGTGTGGGACGGGACAGGTGGATGATTAACTATTTGTTTAACAACAACACAGGAGGAACCAAATGAATGTCGCTATTGCGGTCACAGAGTAAATTTTGTAGTGTATAGTGGAAGACGGATTAGCCTAGTCGGCAAGGCACTGGACTCATAATTTCAGAGTTGTGAATTTGATTCCCTGCCAAGCTCATCCGGTGCAATGTTGAGTAAGGTGCTCTATCTCCACTGTGCACTCCTACCCACCCAGGAGTAATGGGGACCTGATGAGGTAGAGGTTGGTAGCACCTTGCAGGCTGCATGGGGTGTATCGGTCGTGAGCGAACACGCACCCGCGGTGCCGGCAATCTTTATCAGGTTACCAATGATCAGGTAAAGTACAGAGCGCCTAGAGTCCAGCGAATTAGTGTGGTATATAAGACTGAACATTATTATTAGTATGGTTTATATATTAGATCTTGTATAGCTTGTGGCATCAGACGCAACTTCATCATGCCGGATGAGTCAGGCTTAGTTTAGGAGAAAGAGCAGAGTAATTGGAAGAGACATAATACAAAACACTGATTGTCTGCCTCTCCCTATTTCCAGCACTCCAGTTTATTATGCTGAGCTTCCAGCAAGAAGACAATTTCTCCACATGACTTAGCAGAATTCTAACCCAGGCCCATGGGTGGGAAGCTGACCTAGTGGTGCTATTTACTCAGCCTTCTGAGCTCGCTTCATTTCAGAGGAACAAATGAATTAAGAAATAGAAACACATGATTTTTAAAAGATAATCCATATCTTCAGTTCATAACTTTATGTAATATCTTTCTATGTTGTAATTTAGTATAACCTCATTATACATTGTCTATACATTGTTGCATACAGGTAGAGCTGCAACACATCAATAAGCTAGATAAGTCTGTCTGTGAACTACTGATTAGTCATTGTCAACATGCACATTTCTAGAGACGAACTGGCAAATCGATTTCATTCAGGATTGCCAGGTTCTCACAACCACCCTATGTGGTGCACTAGAGTTATCATTTCTGCAGCGAAGGTGAATGTGTAGAGTGCGTTAGCTAGATGTGAATGTTTTATTCCCACAAAATACGAGATCAGCATTGTGGCACACTAAAATAATGTACTTACGTCCATCAGATGAGGCCGGAAAATTCTGTCTTGATACTTCAACCAGGCTGGTTGGAAGAATTGCTGGTGTTCAATAACGTTCAATAACGCTAAAAAAAGGTGAACTACACATTTTGGATTGAGTTAAACCTCGGTCAGTTGAATCATCTTGGTGCATATGAACTGAATCGGAATCTTAACATTCACAGGGACAGACCGGGGAAGGAGAACAAATAATTTTCTTGCAAAGATCCAGCTGATTATTTGATCATGATATACAGCAGTGCAGTTGAAGGTGATGACATATGCTTAGTATGTAGGCCTATATATACTCGGCAACAGACAGTGTATCACCATATTCGCAATGATTTAGTGTACGGGAAGTAGTCATCAAATAAAATATAACTTAATTTCATGTTGATTTTCTCTTTTGGATAAGAATACTACATTTTTGGTCGAGAATTCAAGAATCATCTCCAGATATTCCTGGAATTTTCATCAAGCCAGGTTAACGGCTGGAAATCTGAGATTATCAGCCGAAATACAGTAAATTAATATCAACCTCGACTTCCTGGTCATCAAGACGCACATTATCACTATTGTCTGTGTTTTGCAGGCACAGAATTGTTTCCCAGTAGTTAAGAGAGAAAAATAAACATGGGCTGTATAACTGATTATTTCCCATTTCTATATCTTTCGAGATTAGATCAGCTCTGGTTTCCCACTTTTCTCAAACAAAGGAGAATGAGGAAGGGCAGACTAATAACTGCTTCGTGGAGTGAGGCAACCCCCATACACCAAAAACAAAAAAGAAAGGTTGAGTTTCACCACTCGGTGTGTTCTCACCACTTGCAGCCATTTTTTGACACAGAATACAGGTGTGTTGAACATTTGGTATCTTATATTGATACCAGGGCAGGACATAAGCAGGGGCTGCGGGCGATTAGCCCCTGAAAACTGAAAATAGCCCCATCAAAAATATCACGGGGGCATAATAAACATTGATGTAGGAAGTAAATTACCCCAGCCCTCCAAAAGCAGGGGGGGAATTGTAATGAGGAATTCTCTCTCTTGGCCTAAAATTGGCCAGGAATGTATTGAAATTCATTAAAATATGAGTAAATATATGCTTTCTGATACATTTTGACCAAATTGTAATCACCTCAGTGACCTCACAGTGATTTGAAATCCAAAAGGGCCCTGTGCATTGGAAAAAAGCTCCGTGGCCTAGTTCACTAGGTTTTTTTTCAATGAAAATATTTCAAGAGAGCCCCTGTGACGAAAATAATTATTCCTGCCCTGATTGATACCGAGATAGAACCTAGACAAAAATCTGTGAAAAGAAGTGAAACTTCTTACAACTACATGGTTTTGTCATTAATAATTCAACGGAACAAAGAAGAGCAGCATATAAAAGTAGCTGTTACTCATAATTGCTAACATCGAGACTATCATTATCTAATTTGATATTTCCCACTACAATTTGAAAGGGGGCATACGCTGCATACAGCTCCTACTTGCAGGGACTTATGGCCATGGTACTTTTGCTCAAGCCTACCAGCTGTGAATGTCGAGATGGGGATGGAGCCAGTGCTGCCTGGACAGGAGTTTCCTCCCGAGTGCTCACATCAGATATTCATTGAAGCTGAGTGGGCTGGGGCACACAAGCAGCCAGAATAATAAACTAATATAATGAACGGTATCCAGAGATTGTGCGGAAACAGACTCTCAAAGGTACTCTGGCTACCTGGCAAAACAATTTGATTCTTCCTGCCTAGAGGAGAAACTAACAAGCTTGACTCTAACCAGGACACAGAGCCTGGGGTTGTTGAGCATATACAATTATACATACATCTCATGTCCGGATTCGTTCCCAAATGAGACTGCACTGTGGAAATTATTGGGGACATTAATAATGATTGTTGAAGAAACTCCTACATATGGATGACTTATATGGCCATTGCTGTATCCGTACACCAACGTGGGGAGTGTTATTGAAACAATGAAAATTTCGCTGCTTAGACAGGAGTTTCCTCCCCAAGTGCTCACATCAGGTACTCATTGAAGCTAAGTGAGCTGGGACGCACTTAGCAGCCCCAATAATAGACTAACATGATGGATGGTAGCTAGAGATTGTGCAGAACCAGACTCTCTCGAAGATACTCAGGCTACCTGGTAGAATGATTTGATTCTTCCTGCCTAGAGGAGAAACTAACAAACTCGACTCTAACCCGGACTCGAGCCTCCAGATTGATACGATACCATGCCAAACAATAGGCCAGCCGTTGACAACTATATAGCAACATATACTGCGTTAAGAAATATTATTATTCCTCCCTTATATCCCTTCTTTTATCCTCTTTATCCCCTCCTTACAAAAGTATCGAAGCTTTGGTACAGATATGACCTCATCATTAGTGGCACCTCTCTTTTCGTTTCCTCTCTGACTCCTGCATGCACCAATACAGTGTGTCACATCAGTGTCCTGTACAATTTTCATTAGTTGCAGTCACAAGGCAGCACACACTATTGCTCTCACATTTCTCCTCACAGGGTAGACTACACTCATACATGCAGGTATAGTGGGGAGTCTTCCCAAAGTTATATCCCAGGGAAGTGTGGAGCAGTCCCAGACATGGGAATCAGAGAAGAAACTGCCTCGACAGCATGGAGGACTGGACCAGCTTGG
>JAUOBX010271288.1:0-11379 GCA_032360705.1 Eupentacta quinquesemita
ACTGTGCACGATATTTTGGGTCATTGTGTCTCGAAATGAAAAATGCTGGGTCATTCGCTTATGGTCACGACACCTCTGCTCTAGACCCTGTTTATTCTGCTCGGCATATAGTGTAACACGTATATAGATGCCTTGAGTTATCTCTTCCAGTGATCCACCAAGGGATATATAAGGGGGAATATTAAAGGGGAACTCTAGTAATGAAATCGTTAGTAAAACTCGCCGAAACGACCCACACGGTCTACCTCTGCTCTAGATCAGGACAAGGTCAGTGCTGCCAGGACAGCAGTTTCTTTCTCGACTCCCGGCAAAGCGAAATCAGCACAGTTCAACAATAAAAATTATAAAGTTTGATTCCCGCATTCACCTGGCATGATCTTAGTGTCCGTGCTGTTGGGCCAGTGAGCTTGGTAATGATGGGAGGTTGTTGCCGATTAGTTGCGAAAAGTCATGTCAGTGAAATTGTTCGCTCTTCCAGGGTCTGAGAAAGCGGTTAGATCCTCCGGTTCACTGGTCGTCTGTCAGTTGGAGACATAAAATGGTCATCCCGGGACCAGGTTGGGATTTGTTACAGTACAGACTTGCCGCAATATCACCGAAGCACTAGTTGCATGTGGATCAATTAACACACCAGGGTTCCTCGATGAGACTCTCATTTGAATCATAATTCGAGTTCTCAGATCCGAGTCCTTCTAAAGACTTGGCATTCCAGTCAAAATGATCCTACATGGCTTAAGCTACTCAAGAACACGAATAGGCTCTGTCAGAGTATTGGATGCATCATTGCTGGTATCTTAGTGGTATAAGCATGTTGTTGTGAGTAAAATGACTGAGATTTTTGCTTGCAAAACCGAGTCCTTTGGGCCGAGTCTGAGACCAAGTACTTCAAAATCGGTCTCGAGACCAGTCTCGAGTCCGCCTTCACTACCAACAGCCATATTAAACTGGTAAGCTGATTCTACCTGCCTAGAAAAGGAACCAACACTTCTTAATAAATATAATATAATTGATTATAACATTTGGGTCGCTTCCATCTATGCCATGGCCCTAAGTTCCTAACACTGGAATATTGAACATTCTAGTCGTAGGGGTCAAAGGCACCGCTGAAACAGAACGTTTCTCAAGCAACAGTGTTGCTGAGTAGACATCTCGCCCTATGCTGGGAGAATGGTCAACCTCAGTCGGTAGAGCTCCGGACAGATTGGATGGTTTTCACTTCCAGTGTGGTCTTTGGCTCATCTCCATTTCTCACCCGAGTATATAACCGTGGGCCAGCGCTTATATGTAAGTGCTGCCTGCCACTGGGATCGCCAGAGTGCGTACCTGGTTTGGATATTTGATACCTTCACAAATATTACCCCCGATTGATCAGAGGACTTGTTAGTCATGCCACACTTTATAGTGCACAGGAATGGGGTGTCGGGCAACCGATCAGATATCCTGAATAAGAAGCTAGCTATTGATAAAACAATTTGTGATGGGTCCTTAGTGAGTGGTTGTTAATGTAAAATATTCAATTATTCAAAAATCTCGCATGCATTATACATATACACAATCTCATGTATTTATTATAATCAAAATATATAGTCACTGCAAAACAAATTATTTGTCAGGGTTTTCATTTTTGGTAGTGTAAGATACTGTACGTAGCTCACAGCCTCATATGAGAGAAAACACTCCTCACTCTGAGTGGATTTAGTGATATTGAGACTCAGTTTGTTAGTTAGTATTCACTATGGGGTGTTCAGGTCATCTTATTACCTGCAATGCTCCCACCTTGAACTTGGATGTCAGTAATATTGGGAACCAATTCTATGTACCCACATACCAGGTGTTTAGGGTCATTTTGAGAGTCCTATTGTATGAGGAAGGACTTCTCTCATGAGCTGTGTGCCATCGATGGGCGCTCTTGTTATGCAGCCCTGATTGTATCACCCAGTAGCCCAACAACCCCAGAATGGGGCAGTCAACTATGACGAACGAGAGCAATATATTCCTTCTGTATGCATTATCAGTGTTTTTCCATTCCAGGCCTTATATTAGATTCCATTCCATGAAATCAGGAAGCCAAAAAAGGCTCAGTGATTCCCTGACTCAACAACTTGACTCATCATAACCAATAACAGTAGGATTCTCAATTGTACTCCCCATAAGGAAGCTAACCACAATTTCAGCTCGATTTGGCCAAGCATTTTGGACTTGAATTGATTAGGATTTAGATTTGGATTCCTAATGACCTTTGACAGGACTTCACCAAATACTAGCTCCATTCATCCAGATGGTGTGAACTTTTCCTGTATGAATTCCTGTATCAAATTGTTCAAATACCAACTTTCATAGTTCGATCACGCCAAGCATTCTGGACTTTGACCTTACCCTAACAATAAGGTTCATGTAGGTCTACTAATGAAGAACACACCTACTGTACCAAGTATGAGCTCCAGCCATTCAGATGGGGTTGAGTTATTGTGTTCACAAGCAAAGCATCACACACACACAGGACTACATAATAGATTCCTCAACTTGTGTCAAGGAATGTTCATTGATGAATGATAACTCTGAACTTGAACCTGATACTTCTGTTCTTTTCCATTTCTGAATAAAACGATTGAACTCGAGACAAGACGAGAAATTCAGCTTTCACTCACCTTTATTGAGGAATGCATAAAAACTGAAATATGTACAAATGTGCAATTAGAAAACCATTATCACCTATTTCACATCAACAAACTTGGAGCAGGAGAATTCTCTTTATCATTTCACATAGTGGCATAAACCTGAAATGTAGAGATGACATTGGAGGCAATGTTAGCACTGAGGAATCAAGTCGGGGAGATTTGATTTCTAGAATCAACGAGGGATTTTCTATCAATATAATGCAAATTTATGCTCCGGTATGAAATGCTATTTGATTGATTGGGAGGGAATTTCCCTCCCACCCATTAGCGCTAACACTAATTGGAAGCGAAGTAAGCACTGCTAAGCAGTGTAGGAAATATCAGCTATGAGAGGCGGCTTAGGGTCCTTAAGATCACTCCATTGGAAGAAAAGAGGTTTAGAGGAGATCTTATTGAAACCTACAAGATTTTAACTGGCAAGTGACGGACGAGCATATGCTTTCTACTGTTAATCCCAATCTCTGTGGACACAAATACAAGTTGGCCAAGAATAGATGCAATGCTCGCAAGCACTCCTTCAGTCAGAGAGTTGTGAATGTATGGAACAGACCGATCATGGCACTTTCAAATTACCATACGGTGACCAGTCAATTTTGGAGCTAGAGCTGGTTGAAGCTAGGGAACTAGTTCCGGCACCCTGACACGGGGAAATCCCCATTTCACCATGACTACAGATCCATTTGAATTTCTTCCTGAAGATATGGTCCGATTCCTCCCAAATTCACACAATCTGCACTGGATTGTGGCCTCCCAAATGAAAGCAGTGTAAAATCAAGCAGAGGTTGATAAGCCCCCTCAATTTGGCCCCAAAATGAAAATAAGGACCTCGATTTTCAAAGGAAACACTCAGCGGATGTACATTATGCCTAATGGTGGTCCGCAACCTTCCCTCACTCGGACTCAAGAGTCAGATACGCCCTTGCACGGGAGGTGGAGACTTTCACACAATAATATTTCAAGTAAGTAGCTAGTCCCTACTAATAACGAACGCAGGTCTGCATCCATTGACCTCGTCTCTAGAATTGTTTCTGCTCCGTGAGGTGATTCACAAAATTTTGGTTGCACCAGGGTTCCTAGTTTTAGTTTTTTCTGCTCTCGGAACTACTTCGAACCTGTACATCTGTTGCGTCTCTGAAGCACATACTCGCCCTCAGCTGGAGTGATGTTTCCATCGGTTTTGGGAGGAGCCCCTCCATCAGTTTTTGAAATCCTCGATGAGGATTAGTCCAAGGCTATCACTCAGTATCAGACTCATTTCCATTTTACCCTACAGAAGTAGGAGGTGGCAAGAAGTGGGAGGGTTCATCAGTTACTAATTGCTCATGAGGGGTGGCCTAGATGCAAAATGTGCATTCTTTGCATTTGAACACTGCATCATTTGAAGTAATTTGGATTTCTTTTTTTTAGGTAGGCCTAGGCGGCTGTTGAAATGAAAAAAACAACATGGAAATGTACCTAAACTAATTGCTCATTGTACTAATAGCATTCAGGTAACATTGAAATTAACATCAAAACTAGATGTGACCAGTCTACATACATGCAGTAGGCCTTTTTATGACACCACAGATTGTGTGATACATGTGTGACTAGTATTAGTAACTCAGTTGGGATTATGGTGCAGTTTTATTTCCTATCTTATTTCAAGGCTAGGTAATGAAGATCATTCACTTTGTGATAAGATAGGCCTACTTGCCCCTTATTCACATCTCATTTCACCTGTATTGCTCTCCGAAGTATTTATCGTGTATATCTGAAATGGTAAATGAAGGAGTGGAACCTCCAGGCCCACATGTGTTTCTTGGAGACAGGGCTTCCACAAAATTATCACACACGTGAACATCCAAAAATACTAATTCCACAACATTACAGACGTTTGCTTGTTATGGAACTTTTCTGATTAGTAATGTGGATGTGTGTATAGAAAATGGCTAAACAAATTTGACTCGGACTTGGACACTGTGACTCGGACTCCGTCAAGGACTCGGATACCAAGGACTCGGACTCGAACTCAAATTGAGAGGACTTGACTACAGCACTGCTAACCTCAGCTCAAGTCAAAGCTAAAACTTACCCAAATTGACCAGAATGTAGTTTACATTATCACTTTAATATGATTCTGTGAAGAATTATGATATTTGTAGTGATTGATGGAACTCAACAGAGTGTGTAGTTGCACACTGGGCGAAGATGTTAGTAATGGTATGCACTATGCAGTGCAACAGAATATCCTGGTAAGGACTAGTTAGTAGCTGCCAGTAGTTGGTAATTTTACTCTTTCTGTTTTCTTTGTAGCTCAATGGATGGGGCTAACCCACTGGCTCTGAGTAAAGAAAGCTGTGTATATACCAAGTGTTACTGGTGAGTAGGCCTAATGCACCAAATTGCCTTTTTTGTTTCATGTTGTGACATTCTTTCCCATTATTTATATTTACCAAACCCTCATTGAGGCCTCTGTATATCAATTAGGGGCTATGGCATTGTTACCAGGGTTGTATGTTCCCTAGGTTAGATGTTCCCCAGGTTCGATGTTCCTCAGGTTCGATGTTCCCTGTTCCGAAACAGTCTTCAATAGGCATCAAATTCGCAAGCTTCAATGTTCCCAAGGTTTGATGTTCCCGAGGTTTGATGTTCCCGGGGTTCAATAATGTTCCCGGGGTTCAATAATGTTCCCGAGGATCGATGTTCTACGTTTCGTAACAGTTTTCAATAGGCATCAAATTTGCAATGTTTGATGTTTCCGAGGTTCAATGTTTCCGAGGTTCGATGTTCCTGAGGTTCCATGTTCCCGGGGTTCGATGTCCCCGGTTTCCGTATGAGTGAGCGTGCACCTTGGGGGATCTCTACGTACGGCTTGGAGGGACGCGCGTGAGGCTCCGCGTCCGCCGTCCCTCTTGCGCAAGGAAGAGTGCTAGTCGGTGCGGTCAGAAATTGCCAGGCTCATCGTGTTGCTCGCGTGGGATCGAACCAACACGGCATGACCAATTATTCGGAGACAGGGAACATCAAACCTCGGGAACCTGAACCTCGGGAACATCGAACCTTGTAAATTCGTAGTCCATTAAAACCCATACGAAAACTGGGAACATCAAACCCCGGGAACATTGAACCTCGGGAACATCGGGTAGACCCTTACGATTACTGCCAACAGACAGGGCTGTCCTTCTTGCCTCACTTGGGCCCAATGGCTCATCTTATCAAACTACACATGATGGTACTTGAAATGCATATATCCTCTCACAAGCTTCAGTTGATTTTCTTGAAAGTTACATATAATGGCCCTCGAGTGGTAGGCCATTGGGGGTGAGTCTTTTCTCATTTATAACTCAGGGCCCACATGGCCCTAGGGCCCATCATGTGAAATCACCATCATAATGATGCTCTAGTAACTGTACCTTTGGGATGTCCATGACATTATGACATCAATGTTGTGAGAGAATTTACACGTACCAGGTGAGCTACTGTGCCATTGGCACTCTTCTTGTTGTTTTTCCAGCGAGGAAAACATCTGGAAAATATGTAATCATATTGAGGAAACTCCCAGCCAGCTCATCGATAACTGTTTTGCCGTTTTCATCTCGAACACAAAGAAAGTTGTAAGTTTTCTGGTCATAATTCCATCTTGATATAAAGTATCAACAGCATATCAGCAATTGAACATATTATTTTTCATCAGAGTCCTGTTCCAAAGGTTCATCAACATAAATATGATCTTTACATCTTAACCAGATAGCCAGAAAGTGTCATATCTATGATATTTGACTTCAAATTCAGCGGGGTTCATGAACTCACATGACCACGAAACAAAAAGTTGTTCTTCATTCTGAAAACAAAGCTAGTATGAGGTTTCCCCCGTTCAGGTGGGTCAAGTTTGGTTCATTAGCCAAAGTTTTCACAATTTCAAATGTATTCTCCCTAAATACCTGTTTTACAAGCAATAGGCTTTTTATACTCACAATTCCCCCCCAACTTTTTTCCCAATGCGGGATTGCCAAGGTAGGTGCGCGAATCCCGCAATCGCGCTGCTTAGCGTGACCACTGCCATGAGCCCATTTTGGGGCTCATCTTCGAAAATGTATCATAGTACAAACGCGTATCTGGAATTATTCCGTTAGGGACCGGCGGACCGCATGTGTTCTGAAGTCGCGACCTAAGAGACCGTCACTGTGAAGTTGTCGTGCTCGACTGCAGTGTCATGAAACCAAACCCATGTATAACAATCACATACATATAGCTGAACACACTCTTTGGGAGCCAACTGCTGCCATTTGGTGAATTGGAAATAAGCAATTTCTCTATACGCTCCGCGCCAACCCATGGTGCTGCTCCGTTTAAATGGTAATGTGATGCCACCTCATCAAAAGCTGGTGCCCCCTGTGGCCTCCCAGTTCGAATATCATGTCGACGCCACTGGATACCGGTAAGGCGGTAACTGTGAGAACTTGTTTGTACAAGAGACAAATAGCTCATTGTCATATGCCGACATTATTCTACCTCACCGCCACCCGTAAATATTATTGAAATGGGACGTCTCATCACCCTCACATACACTCTACCTTCCAACCACTCCATCACCACAGCCCCATTTCATCGACAGTCGATACGATTGCAGATATACTACCATTTGCCAAAAAACATCTGAATCCCGTCCTCTCCTAAATTACTGAGATTTACACCAAAACAATGGGGATCATAAAATGATCAGACCTTGCATCATTCAGGTATTGTGATTACGTGCAGATGAGATTTATTATCACCCCACGAAATATGGATAACAGGGTCCTTCTCGATGAGTAATACACTGCAAGATCATTTATGAACAAGAGTGCCAATGACACAGTTGCTGACCTGTTGATTTGCATCAGTGTATTATTGCACATATGTTGGAAGGCGTTCTGTCCATGTGAGCCTATTAGTTAGGCTGGAATTGTCCCCTAGATGACCTTGGACCAGACTAGAAAGCAATAGTGATCATGTACTCCACGTGGCTAACCACGACCCAAGTATGGAGTCTCTATATATTTTATGATGTATTAAGTATGATGTCTCTGCACTATTATGTTGCCTTGTTGGACCAGGCCCCAAAACGATAGGGATCATGTACTCCATATGTCCAACCTACAACACAAGTATGGAGACTCTGCGCCATTGCGTCAGCTAGTTTTCGTGTTCACAAAGTGTTTACACTTTGACCTCCGTTGACCACAGATGACCTTGGACCAAATCCAAAAACAATTGGGATCACATACTCGATGTGGCCAACCTGAGTAAGTACCAGGTGTGAAGTCTCTGTATTGTTTCGTTCTGTTTTGTCACCCCAGGTGACTTTGGACCAAACCCCAAAACAATAGGGATCATGTACTCCATATGACCAACCTACATATCCAGTATGAAGTCTCCGCACCTTTCGTTCACCAGTTCGCGTGTTCATAAGGTTTTTGGACTAATTTTTGAAATTACTGTTCAGTTGCCTTGAAATTCTGGAAAACTCACCGGCCGAATCGGCCGGTTGAGAATCGTTAAACTTGACCGAATTCCGGACGGAGCTGGCTCTGTAATGGGGTTCGAGGTCAGATTTCGCCTATTGGGAGGTGGCAGTTCATGGGATATTATCAGCTACATTTCAATATTTATTTAATCCGATCCCAGATATAGACTTTTCGTGAGAAATAGGCCCTAATTGATATGAAAAATGTATAAATGTTTAGAAGACGGAAGGAAATAGACGATTTCTCCTGCGAAATATGGAGTATTCCAAACACGAAACTCACTCCCCTAATAGCATCGCATCTTATCTACGTATAGAATGGCCAATATGTGAATTTTATTCACACTGAAGGAAATGGATAGAATGTTATCTGGATACATATGGGAGTATTTTCCGAACAAACAGAGCATTTGATTATTACAGATAATTGACAGAGACATATATTTTCCAAAGTCATATTCGTCAATACTGATAAGATGTTTAAATAATATTGTTAGATTACAACGAAAACAAACCTGCGTGAACGGTTGCTTCTTACTAGGATTTTTCCCCCGCAAAGGAATAGAGCAATCTTTGATTTTTTTCATCGGTTATCGACAAATACCCAAAGGGAACATCATTATTTTATCTATAAATGAGCTATACGTTAATTATGTGGCGAGGTAATGAAGCTACTATATTAGTACATCTACAGTAGTTTATTAAAACTAGTTAACTCTTCTAGTGGGTTCATTCCGATATCGTCCTTCGGTCCTTGTAATAGACACAGACGTTTGGCGGGCAAGTCTTCTTTCAAGACAAAGGGTCGTAAATATTGGCCACATGTACTCAGTGTGTGCAGGTTAGCGCGCACAAGTTCCGATTTTATCCTGAGGGCGAATCGACCAGGGAGCAAGTCGGTGTGCTAGTATAGATCGTAAATAGAGCTCATGCAAGCACAGCGCTGTATGTCGGTATGTCCTGCATATTATGCATACTATAGTCCACATAATTGGGCTACATATAATGTTCACTGTGTACGTGAATGGGCGTAGTGCTATGTGTCTTCCGTCATGGCGCGCTCGCCGCACCTGCAAGACAAACAGTGGGGAGGAAGTAAATCTGTCGCAATGACAGCAACATATGCCAGTTGCGAAAGCTCGAGAAAGGGGGACATGGTTTCTACGAGATAATTCAACGAATACTGCCTCGAGAAATGCGATTAAAAGTTTGTTTTTCAACTATATTCAACGAGCAAATCATTTTACTCAAAACCGTATCCAGGGGAACTAACATCCACCTTATACCTCATGATAAATTATTTTCCAGTATGTTGATTTCTCCCGCCCAGGAAAGTCGTTAAGGTTGTCCATCTGTTCAAGCCAGTAAACCTGTAATGTTGCTCAGTGGCAATTGTCTGGGTGCCAATTGTACCGGTCACAATTCAAAATAGCTTGACCCAATATAATAAACAATCTCCGGGTCTTATGTAGCGCTTGATCACAGCTTTGCAGCATTCTCAAAGCCCTTTATTCTCATATCACCTCTGATCATTAGTAATCATTAGCAATGGTGCGTATTACTCTATGCTCTCTCCTGTCCCACAAAAACATTGTGTCACGTCACGATAGTGGCTGCCGCAGGCCATTTCAAGCCACCTCACATGGGGTACTGTGGGAAGGTCAAGAAACGCGTCCAGTCCAACAGCACTGCAAAAAAAAGCCCCGGTATCGAAAGAAATATCTGTGACCATTTGTGGTAAAGGGTTCGATCATTTGAACATAATCTCAATTACTGTGTACACTGTCCGTGTAGTCTGGGAACGGACAACATTTTACACATAGACTCATTGTTACAGGATATATTTGAACTGCCATAACTCATTGCAAACTGTACGATACACCCAATGTTCAGCTATGTTATTGTCCTCGAGTGCGGGGGAAATATTAGTGATGTTTTGTGGTCAAAAGATTCATAATTATCCTCAGGGAGTTTGAAAGCTTGTCCTGCCCCTAAATGATAACTGATAACTACTCACCTCAATGATAACAATCTCATGGATCGGTATCAATCAGCATATCGTGCCAGACACAGCACAGAAACGGCTCTGCTGAAAATACAGAGTGATCTCCTTCATGACATAGATCACAAACAGGCAGTAATGATGGTGCTCTTAGATCTGAGTGCTGCATTTGATACGGTGAACCATTCAATCTTACTCAACCGACTCTGTAAACGATACAACATTTGCGACGCTGCTCTTCGATGGTTCGAATCATATCTGAGCGGATGGACAAGCCGTGTCATCATATCCAACGAACAATCTGAGTCCATCGTCAGTTCATACGGATTACCACAGGGTTCTGTGATGGGTCCTCTTCTGTTTCCCCTATATACATCGCCGCTCGGGGAAATTGCCATGAGTCACAACATCCGGTACCATGTCTATGCGGATGATACGCAACTATATACCTCATTTGACCCATCTGATCCTGCCAGCAGAGAGGATGCACTCACCAGATTGACATCCTGTATCACAGAGATGAGAGAATGGATGGCTGAGAATCATCTAAAACTGAATGATTCAAAGACAGAATTTTTCATTGCCGCCTCACCGTTTACACTGAGAAACATGCCAGAGCTGGAAATTGTGATCGGCTCATCCCATATCGCGCCATCCAAATCCATACGAAACTTAGGAGTCACAATGGACCCAAAACTCACTCTATCAAGTCATGTGGATACATTGAGACGATCCATCATACATCACATCTCCAATCTTTGGAGAATTCGGCGCTTCATCACCAGAGACACCTGTCATCATGCTGTTCGTGCCCTAATCACCTCTCGCCTGGACTATTGTAACTCTCTGTTCACTGTTCTTTCCAATAGGGATTTGACTCGGTTACAAAAGCTGCAAAATCGTGCTGCCCGCCTTGTTTTCGCGGTCGACAGGAGAGTTGAGGCTGCTCCTTTAATCAGCTCTCTCCATTGGCTCGGAGTTTCTAACCGCATTTCCTTTAAGCTGCTCGTCACGGTGTACAGAATCCTCAACAACCAGGCTCCCGAATATCTGAACGAACTCACCGAATTATACACACAGACTCGGGTTCTGAGATCAAGCTCCGATACAACACGGCTCAAACTACCGACAACATCCACAGCTCTCGGCGACCGGAGTTTCCAGTCAGCTGCAGCCAAAGAATGGAACGCTTTGCCAGTGAACATCAGGACGGC
>JAUOBX010271399.1:0-11379 GCA_032360705.1 Eupentacta quinquesemita
AAACATTGTCTCCAAGTTTCATTACCATCGGCCAAACAACGAACATTTGGCGGCCCAAAAAGCAAAAGTTTACAGATGGATAGATAGATAGATAGATAGATAGAGTGACGCTCTCGTCACAATAGCTCAACCAGCATTGCTGGTTTGAGCTAAAAAAAACATTGTGATTGTGTCGAAGGCAACCGAACCCCGTGGTCACATGACGTGATCGACGTCACACTGATTATTTTTACAATTATTCCTCTTCTCCCCACTAGGTCAACTATTTCGCTTAAAATGGTAGGAAAAGGGACGATGTCGGATGGTTCGGACATCTAGTATCCAGGCCCATAGATCTAGACTTGGATACTAATGTTCCTTTCGACAGTAATGGAACCGCCATTGCCCTCAAGCAACATATGCTAGCGCAATTGACAGCTTGAGGCTCAATGAAGGCCTAATCCTGGAATCATGTCGTGAATGAGTCTGAGTTAGGAGAACCGTCTTGACAACGCTATTACTGTAATAACGACATGTCTTGTCAACGCAAGCAAGATCAATGAATGATTGATGACAATTATGTAGACTAGACGAGAAAACGTGGAAACTCATAGTACCCTCCGACGGGAAAAGGCCTTTCCCCAACTGAAACAAGCGTAATCGTGAACGACTTGGTAGCTGCAGGCAAATACAGTATGTGGTATCCGTACTGAGTTTCGGTGTAGTCGTGTGGGGTGAAAATTGAAGTTGGTCTTAAAACGATCGCCACGCTGCCGAACACGTAGATCTGCGATAAAATCAATTTTGCAAAAAATCAAAATGGCTGCCGGGTGAGTTCGTATATGGGGCGAAAATCTTAAAATGTATAATTATATATATATATCATATCTAACATTGTTATCCTAATGGGAACAGCTGCTTGTGCGAAATGAACCAATTAAGCGCCCTTGCCAGTTAACTTAAAGTATTTTGGTTCAGTTGTCTTTTCCTAGTTTCGTTTGTGCATGTAATTTGTAATTGTGTGTGTAGACACCTGAAATGCAGGTATGTGACGAAGTAATATGTTGTTCAGTTCTGCGATAGAGCCGGGGAATTTTCATATAGAGCGTGCTCGATAGAAATCCAAACACTGCATGAAAACTAGTATACTATACATCGAAGAATATGTACAATCCCTGCAGCAACAGTGAGAACAGTGTAATGTGCCCTCATCCGATTTTCAAGATGCACAGCCTCGAGGCTCGAACCAGAGGAAGGTTAACAAAAAACATGCGAGAACGCGGGTGGAAAACATCTTTACAAGAAAGGATTTCAATTAGAGAGAGATTTCGACGTGTCGAGTGGCTTGTTTCATCACATATCTCTGTAGGCAGGAATGATCCTTCACCTACGTGCAGTGAATTTGTAATTGCCCAGCTGCCAGGCTGAACGTTTACTGGGATAGAAATGAGGAAATCCAATACGCATGTCTCTATATATATCTGCCTCTAATGTGAGGCGAATCGTGTTCTACTCGAGTACAACGTTATGCCTCAGTCAGTCGGTCGATGAACGAAGCTATCCTGAAGTAAAAATCATACTAATATAAATAATTATGCTTTAGTTATCTTCCTATTGTGGTGCACACTGATTCCCTATTGGCATAATTGATATTTACATACGAGGCACGACTCTGCATGCTCGTTTGCGATTCCTGATAAACCAATATTACGAAATGTCAGCTTCTTTTTAGGAAAGGTCCTTGGTGAATATGCCAACTGTTATACAAATATTACTCGTCTCTACTGTTTAGCATGAAGGATTTAAATAATAATTATAATGATAATGATAATAATAATATACTAATTTATATAGCACTCTAATCAGTCGAGGACTGATCTAAGGCGCTTTACAAAGATAAATTTATTATACAAATTCAACGCTGAAATGACACTGATTTTCATATGTATTATCTTTATACCAAACGGGAGCAGAGTTCGTAATAAGGGCCATTTCTCGCTCATAACTGTTGGACACGTCGAAAAATATTATTGGGCGGGAAACAATATCAGCATGTCGAGACAATATCAACATGTCGGAAAACTAACGTGCCACGTTGATATTCTTTAAAAATATATATTTTCGCAATTTTTATACCAACATATCGAACAGGTTGGTCCACAAACGAACAATGGTCAGAATTGTTTTCGAATAATAATTTGGCAACCAATCAGTTGCACAGTATGAGGAATTATAAATATTGATTGACACCACTGATGACTGCCATGCAGATATGGGTGAATGGGGATGATATGGTTAATATGGTTAATGGTTCGAAATTCCCTGTTGTAATGGAGCGATGCTGGGAGAAACCCCATCCTCATCATCAACTGTAAGTAAATTGACGCGCTAATTGCGGATTAGCACGGGTCGAACAATAGGCGACCGCTCGCCGTCAATCGGGAGAATCAGTACCAACTACCGCAGTGTGAAATCCAATGCATTGTGTTTTTCCTATGAAGTTTGAGTGCTCTGCTCCTCCAGTTATCACTTCTGTGATCAACTGCACTGAAGAAGAGCTAGTATTGCTCGGAAGCTCTGCACCCAAACGATCAGCTGTTCGTGTAGGCACTCGAAATGCAGGAATGTGTAGGCATTTGAGAGGCAGTAATGTGACGAAGTAATATGTTGCTCAATCTCTACATATAGACCTGGGGGATTTCCGTGAATTCAAATATAGCGTTCTCGATAGATTCGTAAACATTGTATGAAGGCCCGTTCATTCACATACATATGGTCGTATACGTTACCTGCAGCGACAGCGAGAACAGCGTAAGGTGTTACCAATCTGATTCTCACATTGTACAGCCTCGGGGCTCGAACAGGAATGAAGATTACAAATTTGCGAGAACGCGGCTGAAAAACATCTCTTCAAGAGAGGATTTCAATTAGGGGAAGATTCCGACGCGTCCAGTGGCTTCTCCCATCACATATCTCTGTAGGCAGGAACAGTACTTCACCTACGTGCAATGTATCTGTAATTGCTGCCAGGCTGAACTCTAAATGAGACAGAGATACGGGCATCCAATACGCATGACTTGATATATGCCTTATATCTGCCTCTGATGTGAGGCGAATCGTGTTCTACTTGAGTACGACATTATGCCTGAAACATTCGGTCGATGAACGAAGCTATCCTGGAGTGAAAATCATATTAATAATTATGAATAATTATGTTTTTTTCCAACAGTTACCCTACTATTGTGGTGCACACTGATTCTCTATTGGCATGATTGATATTTGCAAATTAGGCACGACTCTGCTCATTTTCGATTACTGATATACCAAAAGTTAAGAAATATTGACTTTCAGAAAAGGTCCTTGGAGAATATGCCAATCGTTATACATACATTACTCGTCGTTCATTTTTTTAGTACTAATCTAATTTAAAGTAATAATGCTCAGCATGAAGTCCAACGAAGAAATGTTCATATATATTATCTTCATACCAAACGGAAGCAGAGTTGTAATAAAGGCCGACTGTTGAAATATATCATCATGCGAGAAACAATATCAGCATGCTGAGACAAGATCAACATGTCGGAAAACCAACAACACGTTGAATTTCTATGAAACATATCCTCCCGATATTTATGAAACGCTTAGCCCCCGGTACTACATAATATACCAACATATCAAAAAGGTTTGTCCACAGTCAAACAATGGTTAGAATAGTTTTCGAATACACTTTTTTTACAACCAATCAGTTGCACAGAATAAGGAATTAAAAATATTTATTGACACCAATATCGACTGTCATGCAGATGTGGGTCGATGGGGTTGATATGGTTACTAGGGTTAATGGTTCTGATTCCCTGTTGTAAGATAGCGATGCCGGGAGACACCCAATCCTCCTCATCAACTGTAAGTAGGTTAACGATCTCATTGATGATGTTTTTTCTGCTTGTTTATCACGTGGAGGATGGTAAGACTCATCACCCACCCTCGTGGAGCGTGGTTGGCTAGAGTGTCGAGCTGGTAATCCAGAGTTATCAGTTCAAGTCTGCGTGGCACCCTTGAGCAAGGTGCGTTATCCCGATTGCTCACAATGAGTAGAGGTGATTTGTATGTTGCCGTCTGCGTGTAATGACCACCTCCTTCGCATTGAGGTCACGCTTCAGAGGCATTGTCCTGCCGCCTGGCGTCATTGGCGAGCAATCAATACTCATTCTACCCTCGTGGTGCAATCACACAATCAGAATTACTGGTAGAGTCTATTTAAATGATCTAGCTGTTCCGTTGATATTATGTTAGTACGGACTACGGATATATTATACAAACAACGCGGTCATTGAACCTGGCTACAATGCTGCAATGCGAAAATATGACAAAATGGAAGAATACTATTTATTCAGCCTGCTCGGCATTGTGCATATTATCAGGTTTTGTGAATTAGAGCATACCAAGACACGATTGCATGATATTCATTGAATAATATTTTTGAGAAGGAATCAGTAATCTGAACATGATATCTCTGCAGGGCAAAGTTATCAAAAAAAGGTTATTTAGGCCTTCTATTCAAAGGACCTGTATTTGTATTATCAATTGTACAACTTCGAACATATGAAATAAAAACGAGCATATGTGCAGATCGGTCATTGTTTTATCCTATTCGTCAAAACTATCCTATAAGTTAACACCCTATCTCGTACTGATAGTAGGGATACTCACTGTTTCGTATGGTATGTATTGTTCGCCCACTGTTATCGTACAATGAGTGAAACAGGATAACAGTTCATTCAGGGTATTGAGCTCATAACTGGGCAAAGCTCAAGGTAATGAAGTATGTTGATGATGCACATTACCTGATTGTACCAAATTATGATTCACATAACGCACAGAAGTGCGTACAGAAACACACATTTGTGTGCACGCACGTATACAAACGAACACGGGCACGCGCACGCATACACACACCTGACACGTGTATAACTGCGAACAAAATGTTACAGGCCTACATCTTCGAGACATCGTAAGACCAGGTTATACCTTGTTATGTGAATGTATCCCACTGGTAGAGTGTTGACCTGCTCAGGATTTCATTGAGTTGTTAACGCTCTTGGCATATCAAGGCCGGTCCTCGAACTCATACATTTTCCACAACGACAATAGCTTTTGACTGACCAAATAGGCCTATGCATATGATTCCTTAAAAATATGCGTTCACATTCACCACACTAAGCAAATTGAGCAAACGATACGTAATAACACCTCAGGTTAATTAACTATGGATGCTGCATAGCTGATAGGCATGCATGCAAGTATATGAAAATCACACATCATTGTCACGTCACGACTTTTAGTCGTTAATCTATAATCTGACACCCCTACCTATAGCCTCCCATCCTGAAAAATATCCACATGTTAGTTCAAGACATTTTGTAAGAGATGTTCTTGTCTGTAGGCGATCATGGTTATTGGATAGCCCCTAAAATTTATCTTGACGCAGTCTGGCGACGAGGAATTATTATTTAACTCGCTCAGCGACTAATGCATAAGATTGAGACAGTTAGCGTGATAATTAATTCGGAGTTGTTAATTTTGTCAGAGACAACTGCACTGCGTGGTTCTATGACGTGGTCAGCCTCACAGCAACTATTTGCACAATATCTACTCTTCTCCCCACTAGGACTACTATTTTGTTCGGAGGGTGAAATACAGAGCGGTCTCGCATCATGGTACATTCTCCAATCTTCAGGCAATAGGATATATATAGACTCGAATACTAATTTTATAGATGAAATCTATAGTCACCGGCAACCTATGCTAACACAATTGACCGAGAGAATTTCCGTGCACACTGCGTGGATACGAATTCAATATTATAAATCTATTGCTCCTCCAGGTTCAATGAAGGACGAAAATTCAGAAATTATGCTCTGAATATATTTTCCGGCGACTAGGGGGTGACGTCCTGACAATGCAGTACTGTAATAACGACTTTTCTAGGTAACGCAAAAATGGTTAATGTATGATTGATGGAAATTATGTCAACTCTCTCGACGGTTCGATAATTTTCGGGAAAATTAGGACTTTCGGACCACAGCAGGAATGGCTATTCCTCGGAGACTACTATCATTTCTACGTTCATCCACTGATGGAATAAACAATAAACAGTGCAGTATGGATATAGAACTGCCTCCGATACACAATCACATCATCAGATCTTGAACGTTTGATATACATGTGTTAAACCAATATCACCCATATTGAATCAGTAGCATACCGTACTAAATACATTATATTGTAAACATTCTGAATCGTTGTTAATTTGATGCAATAAACATCTGAAGCTTGCGCTGTACATGAACCGGTGTGATACTAATCATCCCACTGATAGCAGTATGTTGTGATTGATAGACCAGGTAGTAAAACAACACTCGCGACACTCATCTTTGTATTTCCCGATGCATTCGTATAACCATAACTATTGATACCGTAATCTATCTTCCACTGTATATGAACAATAACCAGTATCATGATTCAACTGATGAACTGAACGAAATAGATGGAACGCTCGTCTAAACTGTTTTGTTGACAGTTCATGGATACAAAACAAAATAGGCCCAACTAAAAAAACGCAATTGACGGTGTCTCTGTGACTACATGTTTGGTTCTGTTCCCGCTTCCTCGACAAATCCGCCGGTGAGTGTGAGTACAACTTCCCACCCGTCCCGCCTCATGTGTAGCCTATATCGATTCGGCGCAAACACAAAATCTGATCTTACCTTGTACGATGTTGGTATTCGTAACAGCACTCCGAGATGAAGATTCTTAGTATAATCCGAATGATGCCGGTTCTATTGCACCGTAATTACCAATTCACAAATCACAAATAACGTGGAAGTTAAAGTACCGACAGTAGGATAATTCACTGTTTCCTCCACACAATATTATTAGTAGAAATGTATAGTAAATTCCTACGTGACTACGTGACATTCGAATGCGTCAACTTCTTTGTAATATAGGCTACTCGGTGCTCAACAATCGGCACAAACTTAGCTACGGAAATAATTCAGGGCATCACTGGGTGGGTCAAACCACGGTAAATACTCACAAGCAGATTGAAAATCAGGGAGGAAGTGAGCACCGTGTGAGACCGAAATATGCGTTGAATGGTATGTTATTTAGGCCTACGGTGTGGCTGCGGACGCGTGCAAGAAAAGTGAAGGCTACTCGCAAATGGTTTTGTTCGATTGTAGTTTGTAGCAATCTATATTTACCAGCTGAGCGGTATGCCTACTGGACCCCGTAACAACTACAAGGGCTATAGCCCACGTATGTCATGCGTTATTATCAACAGAGGTCAACAATTCTGGAACGCATATTGACTCGATTCCGGTACGAACTGTCACTTTAATATCTCGCGGGTATCAACTTTATTCTAACTGTCGAGCACGCTGATTGGTTGATTCCGCACAAGTTCGCATCGAAAAAAAGAGGCGCCTGTTCTGTGTATTAAATGCGGCACGAGGTAGGCTGTAGCACGGAATATGTATAAGCCACGCACAGCCGAAATAGTCTCGTAATCCTTTCAATGAGCACACTGACCAATTCACGGCAGTATTGGATTACTGGTCAACGATCAACAATTCAAATTTATTCTGGAAATAGAAGGATACCTGTCATCACTATGTAATGTTCTGGGTACTTCCACCGTCCACGGTCCACCCAGTAAAAACAAACTTTGAGCTAGCGTTTCCACATCTCAAGAAAATATTATCCGAAAAAGAACAGCTAATGCTGCGATGTTTAGAAGGATAATGAAGATATGTAGGAGCAACATGTTTGGGTAGGACTCGCCTGGGAGGGAGATTGTCCGGCTACGAGCTCACGACTCACGAGTAGTGTCTCCGTTTCCACTACTCGCACTTTTCACAGGGCAGGGTAGACAGAGCATTGGAGAAAAAGTGGCCAGCGCCCGGATACCGATCAACAAAAATCGGTCCTCAACGGATCCAATTAAACACTCTGCTGATCTGACTAAGTGATTCTGATTATTTGATTAGTAATCAATTACCTTGTTATCAGTTTGATGGGCCTGATCAAAATTATTCAACGATCCCTGGGGTTTCTGCTATGAAGATCGGCTGACGTGGAAACAGTGCTCGGCGGGCTGCGTGACCCTTTGGGGAATGCGTGGCATGGTGATGACAGGCGGAAAGACGGTTTCCTGCTAGGTTTAATATTACGTTATTCTTATTCGAATGATTTGTACGTCTGAAGGTCAGGGTGATATTCCCGTAGCGGGGAAAACTGATGCCTTGCGATCGATAGTCACGAGTTTTGTGTATATTTCAGGCTATCATATTCCTCTACATTAGAAACAGAGTTTAACTCTGTTTCAAATGAAGTGGAATATGGTAGTAGCCTGATTATCGTACGGGGCTTTCATTTCGGCACGGGACCCTATCATGCCTATGAAGTCATGTGCCAGTTACTCTGCCCATTGACAGGAATGGAAATCGAGTGGCGCATCTCCCAGTGGAATGAAGCGACTATATTGGCGTAGGCTATTCATCATCCCAAGTGACTGTAACATGTCAGATCCGTGTCAGTTTTGAAGAATGTGGGTCAATGTGAAATGAAAAAATGCTACCGTCAATATTTCAACCGCTTGATAAAATAACTTGCTTGACTGCGCCCCAGTTGACCGTTTCAGCAGATTTTATAGGCTAATGGGATTGCTGAATAAACTTCGGATAATATGATTCTTTTTAATTGTAGGGAAAAATTAGGAAAATCCAACCCAAACTATTTTTTCGATATTCATCGATTGAACAGTGAAAATGAGGACATTCTATCGAGCTTTCTGACTTCGGGGAGGCCTTCCCATCTTCGTAAAAGCTAAGAGCCGCGACCCCTGTTTCCTCCAGTTGTTGCACTCTTGAACGGTGATGAAAGGCTATATAAATGTATCTGATTCTCGTCATTATGATTCGAAGACACACCAGTAGGTCAACTGGAGTGAAGACCATCCCGAGGGTGGCCTCAAACCACATCTTACGTCCTGATACGGGCGGCACGTTACGAGGTAGTTTACCTCGGCGTAATGAGATAATAGCCAGTCGTCGCGTCACCAATTTGATCTTCCGAGAGCAAGTTATTATAGGAATGACAGGTGCAGCATACCAGATAACCCGTTTTCCCGATGCCAAGCTCACTAGCTGAAATGTATTTTACATATAGTCCTACATTAATCGTAGCGTACGAGCCTTCCAAATAATTGGACGAAGGAATAAAACACATATTACGTCGCAATAGCGTGAAGAGTACAAGACGCGACGTGGTTCGACGTGATAAGATTGTTCATTCGCTCATAACACAGTCAAGAAATAGAATATGATTCACAGCTTTTGTTGATTGAACCTGTTTTCGGAAAATATGCTCATCTGTATTGGTTTGTGATCATGCTTGATAGCATCGTCCCGTGTGGGAAACCTGCAGTCGTATGAACTACATTTGTTACAGTTGGTACAACTAATAAGGCGATCGCCGACATGTATCTCGCCTGGTTGCGTGATCAGTGTTTTTCTATGAGTCCCACAGGGAAATTATGCGAGGAGATTATTTGGTTTTCTCTCTAGACACATTAAATGACATCTGGTGACCCCCGCTGTATCTTTCGAATTATCAGCACCAAGGGTAGATTGCATTGACCAGCTTCCATAACAATCTAACAAACTTTGGAATTTTGCATGAATTTTGAAATTAGATACACTGAATGACCTCTGGTGACCTCGACCGTACCTTTGATATCCTCAGGACCAAGGATAGACCACATTCACAAGCTTTCATAACAATCTGACAAGATTTGAAATTGTGCATAAATTATGCAAATTAGATGCACCAAATGACCTCGGGCGACCCTAACTTTACTTTCAAATTCCTCGGGACTAAAAGTAGACCATATCCACCAAGTTTTGTGAACATCGGACAAACTTTGAAATAATTAGGGTTCCTGATTAGCATACTTCATGCTGAAAATCTAATCAGTTCATCTACCTGTCATCTGGCTCCTATAACTCAAACCACATCTTCGTAACTTCATACGGTTCTTGCATAATCTTGCTAACGAGCTAGAACAATAAATTACATAAAATTGGCTGATTACCCAACTTAATTGAGGTCTATGGTGCCCAAAATCTAATCAGATCGTATAGACCCAACTCCGGTGCTACACACACGAAAGTTCGTCCCAATCCGCCATGCGGTTCCAGAGGAATTCTGCTAACGAGAGAGTGTGACACTGCTGACACACACACATCCACACACACACACACGCACGCACACGCACGCACACACACACGTACACACACATACACACACACGACATAGTGATCACTAAGTCTCTTCCTGAACTTCATTCAGGCGAGACGAAAATAGATATTCCATTTTTTTCATTGTCTCTCATTTTTTTCAATTCATTCCGTCTGTCGCTATTCATTACCCCGCCCCTAAAAAAAGGTTGTTCCTTCCTGAGTGACCACACTTTGTAAAGGAACAGTTGCGACTTTTCCAACTGCCCATATTCGCATGTAGGTTTTGGACTGGACAAAGTAATCACACTCCATTACAGTGATAAGAATATGATTACGAGAACAAGATATGTAAACTTGGGAAGAGGTAGAAACTGTCCAGTCTCATATTGTACTGTTGGTAATAGCCTCGGAGTGATGAATAAGAGCTGAACGCTCCTGTCGGTGATAAGGTAACAGCGTTATGTTCGAAGAGGATATTCCGAACTATATAGTGGATGATAACAAGGGAATCAGTGGCACAGTAGCTCACCTGGTATAGTCTACATCATTGAAGAATCGTTCCGCTCCCATGGGTATTTGGTCTGAAATTTACCCTTAGGTGACCTTCGACCTCAAACCATGTTTTCACACCTTGGACTGCAAATCCCTGACACCCCGTATGTATCATTGGTAACAGATAATACTAAATAACTTTCATGATCATCTGATTCGAACTCTGGGAGGAAAGGCATTTGACATATTTCCAAAAAATGACCAACCAGACGACACTGGACCTTATATTCCTGAACACCATGTATGTAACATGTAACATTAGTACTCAATAATAATGACCAACTTCCATAATTGTTTGATCCCTTCAAACTATGAAGGAGAGGCATATTGTACCAGCATTACTCAAATGGCCCAATTGACAGCCTAGATGTCCTTGGACCGCAAATCCCTGAAAACCCCGTATGTAGTATTAACACGGATTAATAATGACCAACTTTTATGATCATCAGATTCAAACTCTAGCCTGGTGAAGCATCCGACAAAATTGCCTGAATGGCCCACCAGATGACCTTGCACCACAAATCCCCAGATATCCTCAGTATATATA
>JAUOBX010271510.1:0-11378 GCA_032360705.1 Eupentacta quinquesemita
AACGCCCCCCCCCCCCCCCAACACACACATATTTTCCGTACGGTCAGTTTTCCTAATATGCCATTTTATCATCTCTTGCATCGTTTGCGAGGCGTTTTCCCTACTCGCTTTTTAAAAGTTTACATTTTTCTCATCTTTCCCCCTTTCTTCTCTTCTCCTTATATTCTCCTCTCCTTTCCTCCCTGTTTTCCTTCTCTTCCTCCTTTCCCCTCGTATTCCTCTTTTTCTCCCTTTCCTATTCGGGGGACGCGCGACCACACGCCCACCCCCTGGATACGCGCCTGTTATCACGTCTATACGTCAGCGCTCACCTTCATATCGATTTTAATCCACAAGTAAATCCATCAACTTTAATACATAACGTCCGAGAGTATTATCGTGCGACGTCATGAATGGATTAGCACGTGGTTGAACCCTATTAATCAGGTCACGTGAGCCGCAGCTATTGAAAGGTCCAATCAATTCAGCTGATCACGCGGTTGTCATAACTAAATATATGGGTTTTAGGCCGAATCTTAGGCATACATGAAATCCTATTAGTGCCTATATCTGAGAAAAATTATAGCCTATTTTTCTGATCTCTGAGTCTCGGTTATTGGTTTGTGAATTCCGACAGTGTCGATTGGGTAAATTGAGAAAGGGATATTCTTAGGCAGTTATGCATTATACAGTTATATGAGGTGTTCGAATTTGAACAAAATACTTTCAATTCGACAAGCGTTCCAGATAAGACATTACAATGTGGTGCAATATCTGAAATACGTCTATAGTCGGATTAGGTGAATATATTTATATGGGATCGTGTTCCCTAGGTACCTGTTCCCGTGCTGCTACCAGCACACTTCTAGTGAACGCCAATTTTGTCCATAAAGTTACCTGTTATGGGCATAACGTTACTGATATACACTGAGTGAAGCATTTGTACATGATATCGGTACTAGCTATTATAATTTCATTGCTAAACATATTTGAAGGATAACTGCAGGACCATTATGATAGGGGATGCATGTAATCCGAATCCATGGGTCCGAACTATATGATGTCATATGATATCCGTATGCTAATTATTGACCTTCATATCTTGGTATAAATAACAGCAAATTAACGAAATGGTCCTGATGAAAGGGCGTTTCTAATGAATTTAATATTGTACATTTTTTACATACAAAAATTAAAGCAACATTGAATGTTACATGATGGACAGGTTCATCTTGCGCAGGAACATGAAACAGACTGTTCTTCAAATGTCCTTTGAGCATATATTGAGAAAGCGGTTGGCCCAGATGATCATAAAGTGAGCACTTTATATAAATATGTAGCCTGGTGGCTGAATTGTTTTATATTTTCGTTCAAATTAGCCAACTAGTTAATTTATTCAGTAGTAATCTGGCAGGGGATCATGTGTTCACCTACAGAATCATTCGACATGAGCAAGTCTATATACTCCCTGACCAAGGTTATTGCCCTGGGCCACTTGTTACAGGACTTATTTAGTTGGTTCTCATGGCGAACATCCTTCAAAGTTGGTTCTCGCAGAATTTACTCAATTTAGTTAGGACAACATTCATTCTATTAATATATTATCTCATGTAGTTATGTTGGAAAAGTCTTGTTTCTGGAATAAGGGATAGATATTCTCTATTGCATTATTGTACAGTGACATGATGTAGTTATTAGAGACATTTAGAAACTATAAGAAGGGATGTTTGTGTCTTGAAGGCACTCCCTCTCACTAAAAAAAACACCCGTCTGACGCACACATTCTGTGTCGCTGTAACATCATTGGAGAATAAAGTAAGACTTGGTAAAAAGTCTAAGGAGAGGCACTTTGTGACATTTGCTGAGCAATTAAGAAATTCGCCAATTAAATTGTTGGAGCAGTTTTATCATCTGGAAACTTGTGATCGTAAGGTCAAAGTTACTACTTTACTTCAACAGGCTCGCAGTCGTGAGACTGGGGTGTACACTCTACACTGGATCTTGAATTCAGCAGTAATTGCTTCATTTTTTGGACCAGCCAGCATCCATCAGGATTAGATCAGTATCCAGCATTATCCATTCTGCTGAACTATTGTGAGTAAAACTATTTTATCTTCGCCCTGCTGCATGTTGACATCCTGGGAGAAGCCTCTCTATTTAGAAGCCCCTCCTGTTCTAAATACGAGCTGTGAGATGTCCCCATTCTACCCGTGACCTGTTGGCCACCTCACAGTCTAACCGCTATTGATGTCCATTGTGCGGTTCTGCACCGCGTTCCGCGTTGTGCGCATTATTCCAGTAAAGTTAAATTAGCGCCGTAGGTTGAATCACTCATTCTAAGTAACCCCTCTACTATGGTTTTCGTGTGTTTTATATGTGAAATTTGAGGAAGAAGTCTGAGAATTTGATCAGGCTCGATAATACTATACTCTCACCGTTTTACCATGCTTCGTACTTATTTGTATTCTCTCGAGTTATACATCTCAGTCAGCAAGTTCAGTTAGTTTTTTAAAGCTTAGATCACACCCTCTACAGGCTTGGATTTCCAGTCCTGTGTGGAACTCTACACCTGTCTCCCTCATTCTAAATGAGTTGGAAGCTGTTATAAAAGCTGATTGCTAACGAAGGCTACAGATATATCCATTTTTCACCAAATGTTCTTCGTACTATAGGGCATACGGTCATTAATGACTATTTTTACCCCGATGATTGTATCGTTCAAATACCTAAATATTATACACTTCACTAATTTGATCGTACAAGCACTCATAAGGCATGCTAATTGTATTGGGTATCGGATCAGTTCAGTCGGTGGAGCATTGAACTAGTGATGAGAAGGTTGCTGGTCTGATTCCATGCCGACTGGCTTTTCCGGTTCCTCGTCCCACCTAGGCGTTTCTGGGAACATTGTGAGGTGACTTGTAATTAGTAGCATGTGCCGAATGTGGCAGCCCTATGAGCCTGTTCACGGTTGCATTCCACGCCGTATGCTAATGATCTGTGTCAAAAGTCAGTCGGTACCGCGCGGAGACCGGGCTACTCGAACAGTGTACGAAGCAATTATCGCTCGTTCGGAGGTAGGGCAATCTTTCGAAACTCCCCTTGAGCAAACTTTGAATCCTTTAACCACCAAACTCCACTGACATTTCCCCCACACTTGAGGACAGTAACATAGTCGAAGATGGGGTGAAATTACATGATTTCCAACTAGTTATGGCCGTACTGATAAGTCAGTGTGTGAAATTTCGTCTGATCCCGAACGTTTAATTAGGAAGTTCAGCCGCTGTTAGCATGCGCGTTGGTAAACGTGAACTGGCTAATTGGGATGTCATCCGGGGGACACGATGACCGTGATACACAGTGTCTGTGCGTCAGGAGGGAACAGAAGGAAATGCGCACAATATGAAGTGCGGGTTTGACAAGTCACTGAAGTGTAAAGCACGTTGAGCATGTCATCGACGTGAAAAAGTGCTATATAAGAACGGTATATTATTATTATTAATTGGTCCAGGCAGTCTATATGGCTATAGGTCGATGAATTAAATGAAGACAACTTACCAGCGTTGTCGGAAACTTCCGGTCCTGATATGATGAGGTAGTCTTCCTTGATGTTTAGAGAAGAATTCGAATTAGTTATCAACAGAGTTTCTTCGTCAGAAGTTTGGACAATGCCAGATTCTTGCTAGGGAAGAAATGCAAATAATGCCCAGGATACCAGTAAATAAACGACTAGTGATCGGCGTTAAGTGCTACCTGTTTGCTGGAGAGACCCAAACTGTGTCATTATTATCCATTGCGAGGCTTTTATAAGCGCTTTACAACCATTAGTCCCCCAGAAGTAATAATCAGTCAGATTATAGGCGTGGAAACGGGTCACTCTGTTATAAGATGGGTATTTCGCAGTTTTCTATCTAAAACATAACGGTGCGATCGATCATTTCTCTTAAATCGGAGAGTCAGAATATTTTGAGAGAGAAAATTGTAGATAAATTTGGATATAATGTGACAAATGAGTGAATTATTTGGATGACATGGTTTCCGGAAGCCATGCATTGGAGGCTCATATGAAGGAACACTGGCTGTGTTAATCGTGGACGAGCACCAGCACTTGATTAACTCGCCTTCTCCATTCGTCCCAGTTTTCATATAGTGTACCAGATTCCCACCTTTTCTGGGGCCGCTATTCTACATACTAATCGGACGGATAACCAGTGAACCCCAGGATCTGACAATTTTCTCAGAACCTGGAGAAACGGAGGTCCAACCACAGTAACTGCGAACAGCCAACCCACGAAACGTATTGCAACTAATCTGAAGCACCCCCACCCCCACATGCCTGTAATTACCGAGTCCACTGCACCTCAGCAGAACCCTCCAAACCCCACCAATCGTCACTGCAAGTACATTCACCCCTGGAGAAAACCGCCGGGGGGTCAGCTGGTGAGAGCGAAGATCGAACTCGGTATATCTCCGCGACGCGTTAAGCGTCTGGGGATATTATGGTTTTGTGGGGTTAGCGCAATAACTCTCCAACGCGTTATCCGATTGATCCGAAACTTGGTACGAATGTCGGTCATAGTGAAATCTTGAATGGGTTCGAAAGTTGGCGTTTCAGCGCGACTGCTGCCATCTATTTTGCAGGTTTTATGCGAAAATATCGAGTTCGTCCGATTTACACGAAACTTGGTGGGTGTGGACTACAGTTGGTGCAAAAAAAAAACATGACGGTCGTTTCAAGGTCATAAGAGGTCAAATGACATGATTTATGTAATTTTTTCCTATCATGGGAGGTCGAGATCCATAACTGATGCGGGAATATACACGTGAGCGGCTTTCCCGCCTGCATATGTCTAGTTATCACTGATACCGAATGGGCACTCTTTCGATCGGTTATTACTTATTGAGAAGTTGCCATGAAGGAGACCCTTCGCACATACAGTACGGTGTTGAGACGGTGTCGTTGTCAGAGTAACCCTATGAGAAACATAAAGGATATGTCTTCGCATGCATTTGTTATTTTCAACTGAGTGATTAGTACAGTTTGTCAAGTTCAGCATAACAAATGTAGCAGGGGAAGAACGAGTGGTAGGAAATTATTGAGCGGAAGAGTGGTCGAGCGGTATCAGTGACGCTTGGCAGTACAATAAGTCAGGTTTGTTCCGGGTTCGATCCCCACATTTACCATCATGCGTTTTTCTCCGGAGGTGGCTGTATACTTACAGTGACGACTGACGGGGTCTTGGTGTCCGGGCTCTGCTGTGGCACAGTGGGCTTGGTTATTATGTGGAGATGTTGTCGGTTAGTTGCAATAAGTCTCGTCGGTCGGCTGTACGCAGTTACCGTTGTTGATACAACAACGAAAAGCGAAAACCAAAAGCTTCCGCTTCTCCAGGATCTGAGAAAAGATCCTGGGGTTCACAGGACGTCCGTCGGATGGGGACGTAAAATGGCGATACCGGGAGCAGGTTGGGATTAGTTAGTGTACACCCCTGCCTCGATTACATCTGAGCACCAGTCGGAAAGAGAAGGCGAGTTATCGCCGGTGACCATCTACGATCAACTCGGCCAGGATTCCTCGATGAGCCTTCAGAAATAAGAATAAGAATCAAATCGGAGGTTGTCGTCTCCGTGTACTGAATACCACCCTACCACAATAATGTTCTGCCTCGGATGAACCGCTGTGTTCCGTGTACCTAGTGAGAGATTCATACCTGACAATCAGTGCAGTATTCAGTTCCGCACCCTTCAGCCCTTCAGGAGGAATCGTCAATATAACGTGGATTAAATAATTTATTCTGGGGGGAGTAAAACAGGTAAAACCCCTACGAGGTTTTTGCTAAGCCTCCCAAACACCCTGCACATCAACGGAGGAACAGTGGCGGAGAAACAGTTGATCCAGACCAGTGACGATTGATCCTCACCAGAAAAGAGTTCAGCACTCATCACCAGGCGTTTTCCAAGGGTGGATGTACGTGTATGTTGCAATCGGCTAGGTATTGGAGTCCATCTTCTACTGTGGTGTCGATGACTTACGAGTAATCACGGGTTTTCGGGATAGTATCGTTGGTCGTTTCTACACAGTTACCGTTGTTGGCCCTGACACCATCCGCTTACCATCAGGATTCCCAATCAAGGTGAAATATGTTGATCCTTCGTCGACCAGGTGCGCAACATCTGCCAAGCCTTGTTCACAGGTTCTCTAGTGCACACAGCACGTATACCTATGTGCTCAGGCCGGGGCATTGATAAGGTGCTTGCTGATTGGCTGACGCGAAAGCAAGATGTGTACTGATGTGTGTGGGCAAGCGAAGGGTTAACGTGGAATCAGATAACTCAACAAGTGAACATTATTTGTGCACATTGAATGGAAGTTAATCTATCCAACGCGGCCGGCTATTCCGACTTCCAAATGTGCACCACTACACGGGTTGTGTATTCCTATTCGCTATTGCAACAGAACCGACGTGATTCGATTGGATGCTACTCGTTCTGACTATCTGGGATTAGGTGAAGTGCTAGAGTCAGGAGCCAGACAATTATGTGAATTGATTCCCAAACTATAGATTTTACTCTATTTGTTATAACGATGAACCCAATCACTTGGACAAATGGATGCGATAAAAAAAACAATGCGGGAGGATTCGAGTTCAGACTCGAGACCCGTATCGAGACCCTATTTCAAGGACTCGTGAGTCAGACTCAAAGTTCAATAACTCGGACTTTTTTTTAGTTTTGAGTTTTGTCCGTCTGTCCGAGTCCTTCACTAGTTTTGTCCGAGCTAACTCATTGCTTATTCCACCCACGTCAATCTTGGAGCATGCATTGTACAACTACACAGATAATATCAACGATGCATTACACCTCCGCAGCGCGGAGCCTATTTGTGTTTTTGAGAAGTGGTGATTAAATTAACTAAACTGCGTAGAAATAGTAAATATCAAACTTGCATAGGGACTCAATAGATCGGATTGACACTGGGACTTGAAATTGGATCCGGAAGCTAAGGACTCCAAAAACTCGGACTCGATCAATCACAAATCAGATGAATAGCCAGTCAGTAATCAACTTGTTAGAGGTTATAGAGAGGGCGTCAAAATCTCCTATCCTACCATGCAGCTATTGTGGATGTCCGATGAGGTCAACACATCGTCCCAAAAATGTGAAATGTCAATATTAATCTCTGACAGCGATAGGTTAAATCGTTGTTTATTGTTCAAGTAGGATTTAGTGTAAAGTCGTCAGCCGTAATAGAAAGAAAGGATGAGTATATATTAGGAGCAGATTGAGGGTAATTCCTCACTGTATAAAGTACCATCGCCACTCAGCTTTTCCACTTCGATTCCCCCAGCGCCAGACAAGTTCTTAGATAAGTTCCTCGCGTTTCCGAAGGATCTGTTTGAAGAAAAAAACTTAAATCAAGGGCAAAAACGTAGTAATGAGGTGATTATTCCTCTCAGGCAGGTGGGCCTATATTCAATTCACCACGACCTATCTATCATATCTATTAATGGTTAAAAATCATCTTGCATAAAAAAAAAACAATTTTCCATGTGTTTGACGTTTTTAGCTCACCCTAGCCATGTGGCTAGATAAGCTATGGTGATCATGCATCCCTTTCTATCTATCTACGTGTCTGCCCAAAATGGCTTCAGATTGCTACTCCTCCTACACACTCGGATGGATAACTATGAAACTTGGTGACAATGATCACCAAGTCATGAGCCATGATGGGTGTCCAGGAATTTTGGGCCATAGGCCCGGGTGCCCGTCATGTGGAATCCGGCAAAATGCTCCTCCTCCTACAAAATTTAGTGCACAGTGCTGATGCTTGGTCATGATGGTGGTCTAACAGCCGTACCTTCGAGATGTTCAGGAATTGTTCGCCCAAGGTCCCACTTGGGCCCGAGGGCCCATGTTATGAAATTTTACACAATGTTACTTGAAATGCTTCTCTATCCACGAGCTTCGAATATTTTTTCTGCAAAGTTACTAGTAATGGCTCTTAGATAGAGGTCCATTAGGGGTATTTAGGGATCGTGGGCCCTTTGAAATACCTTATCGTGTATCTCCGACAACTGTTGATGCACAGTGCTGATGTTCTAATAGCCGTACCTTCGGGTTGTTCAGGAATTCGAACCCGAGGCCCAGTGTGGGCCCTAGTGCCCATCATGTGAAGTCCCGCAAAATTCTTCTCCTCCTACACATATAGGTGCACAGTGCTCCAGTCGTAATGATGGTGTGGTAGGCATGCCTTTGGCGCGTTCAAAATGTTCTAGTCTATGGTCCTATAGTCTATGTTATGAAACTACACACAATGGTGCTTGAAAAGCGTCTCTTACAAGCTTCCATCTATTTTTGCAGCGTTACATGTAATGGTGTAACGTAATGTGGACCCCCACTATATAGGCTCACGGAATAGATAACACAAAATAAGTAAAATGGAACTCGTCTCACAATATTTATCAATGGCGTAATCCAATCTCGGTCGTCATTTTGTTCACGTAACCTACATCGTAGCCGACGTAGCGATCAATATTGTTCGGTATCGGATACGGTACATCGTTACTATGATGAGTCAATGCGAAATCCGTCCCGATATACCTTGGACCAATATTTCTTGCAAAGGAACCGTCCATTATAACAGGAGCGTCGATTATTCGAAGACATTTTGTTGTGGCGATCTCACATCTTTAGTGAAATTCCCTAAAAATTACTTACAAATGTAGTAATATAACTAGTATTGTGACGTCCTGTGAGCTGCTAACACTTGGAAAATTAGGCAGTTGACGACTTGTCAACTTTAAGAGCTGATGTGGACTTTTGAGGAATTGAAACAATTTTGGAAAAACTGTTCCAAGGACAATATTTCAGGTCTCCTATAATTTGTCAGTGGTATTGATTTTTATTCTGCTTCCGTGTAATTAATTGTTGTTGAGGGCAGGCTCTTGTCGCTCAAGTCTCAAAGGAGGTAATATTATCAGAAACAGTAGCTGGATGATACGAGTATCTCTGTGAGTGGGTTTGTGAGTAGATCCCTGTTGAGTCTGTTTAGCGTAAAGTGTAACAAGAATATGAATGCCTTGAGTTATCTCCCCCAGTAGTGGCGGCAATCAGAGAACTGCAGTAATAAAATAGGAGGTGAAACTCGCCGAAGCGTCCCACAAGGTCTAGTTTGTGAGTCGCCCATGAGTGGAGATGATAACATAAAAGGGGCCTTAGTTCCTGCCCAGGGGATCCGGCCTCTCTGAGGTGTCTGGCAGGCATCATTACGATTATAACCATCAGTAGCGGCAACAGCATGCAGCAGCAACTGAACTCATTCCTCCTATGTCCTCAGTCAACACTCGGGTAATATCATTACAGGTAATCGTCTCAGGGAGTAGAGCTCCTCAACCAAGGGGACAACTATTTTGATCCGAACAACATTTTTTTACTGCGGCTAAAGCTCCACCCAGTGTATACGTTAAGTGCAGATACTACTACTACGGCTCTCATCGATATACGACTGTCATGCTGATAGTAAGTTATGGGCAAGCCCGCTGGTGAGCTACAAGGCCTGCCGGAGAACGGAAAATTCCTCCACACATGATGCACACAGAACCAGTTGAAGCATGATTATGTCTCCTTCGGTGCGATCGGCGACAGTCCTACAGTCGCTTTTCCTCAATGCTGCTGATTGACTTTCTCACTGATTTCCTCCACCTACTTCTGTCCAATGCGACCTGCTCGTTTCAGCACATCCTTGAAGCGAATAAGTTATTCGTTAAAGAGATGCGTGGTGTGATGGAAATGTGTGGGAATGTGTCGTTCTCGCTACTAAGCTTTAAGCACTGACCTTGTGGTCAATCATTAATCAACACTGTAGGCCTAGTCTGCTAAAACAGACCTCATGTGGCGTGGTCTGACAACCCTTTCTTCTATTACTGTTCACTATTCCAGGCATACCGTTTCCGAAATACGACTCATCATACCCACAATTATAGGATTTGGAACCCCCCGCCCCAACCTCCCCGTCGAATAGTCGACGCTGTCATTCCTCATGGAATCACAGCAGCATTAATTCCAATGCTTATCAGGACTGGTTTTGTAGTGTTTATAATATTCCAATAGAGTACTCTCACGTCCCACGCCATTGTTACAATTATTTGATGGACGAGTCCGTTTGGGGAAAAACAATCGTTCCGCCATATCGAACCGACCTGGACGTTGACTTATCACACTTAACATTTGAGTGGCATGTTCTCCGAAGCTTGGCCGACCATGAATCCTCTTTCCCTCTGCTGCATGGACCGCATCTGCCACACTGAGTCCTGTCCACTCAGCTGAATGGAAGAAGGGGGAGAGGACGTCCCAGAAGGACCTGGTTGAAAAACGTTGACTTATCATAATGACGATATACCGTACTCGATGCTGAAAACATCGATCGCTGGTCATAATTATGTACAAAATGAGAACTAAGATCCCATGACGTTATCGAAAATATGACAGAAACATCTTGCGTACCCGATCAACCTGTCTCAATACAGTGTACGCCCTCTATTTTCGAACTCTCGGGTCTCTCCGCAGGTATCGGCATGTGTGCGGATAGATCAGAGGAGTGCTGATACTAGTAGGGGGTATATACTGTTGGCTACACACACGGGAGAGAGATAGGAGCGAGTCTAGTGGGAGGCTGGATGTGTGACGAGCATATTAAATAAGCCTGTTACGGTTGCATAAAACGTGATATGCTCATGATCTAGTCGCGTTCAGACGAGACACCCGCGTGGCTCCTGCCCCGAGGCCAGCTCGGTACTTGGAACCAGTGGGTCAAAACCCCCTTCTGTCTACACGGTACCCGCGATGTTGCCTCGAGTCGAGAAGAACCAGGTAAGATTTATTGTAATTGTCATGGTCCCGAGGTCATAAGATTCCCGCGCGTGAGTGAATCCGTGCATGTCCCATTCAAACCCTGCCCAGTCAGCTTCAAGATATTTGGGAGAATATCAAACAGCCCATCTTGTCATTGTTTATCATAGTGGTCGACATAGCAACGGTCAGCAACAATACAGTAATACACACAGTATGTGTGTGTGTGTATAGTGAGTAGTGATATCATAACCATTGGCATTGCAATCCCAACCGCGCGCCTAGCCTAGGCCTGGCTTCCAGTTCTAGTCTACTCCCATTGAGTCCCAACGTTAACGTTAGGCCTAACATTACGGGACCCACCGAAAATCCGGCCCCGTTCGAAATGAGGTTTCTGCCTGAATGGAGCTCGTCGATAGTCACCCACAACATGTCTGGAGGCAATAGTATCTTCCCCACCTGCTCAATCCAATCGAAAGAGGTGATTTACATGCAGGAATAACGAATGAACAGGGGCGGCGCCAGGGTAGTTCAATTGGGGGGGGGGGGGG
>JAUOBX010271621.1:0-11378 GCA_032360705.1 Eupentacta quinquesemita
GCTCATTTGTCCCATACAAATTATCATTCTATTGATCCCTAATTCTTCATTCTGTATTCATTAATGGTGATATTCGATTCTGACTGGTATTGCCCAGCCCCAGCCATCTGCTTCAAGGCATTACACGCCAGAGCACTGGGGTACCAAACAGAACTGTATAGAACATATGTTCCTCCTCGTCTGTTGAGGTGCCAAGATTGAGAGATGCTTGTAGAGCCTGGCAACAAATTTCGGTGACCGGGCATTCGCAAATCTGGCGCCACGTCTGTGGGACGACGTCATCGTGAATGGAAACGTATCGATATCCAAGCAACCATTCTTGAACTCAAGAGGAAATTGAAGACCATTCCATTCATCGAATACTTAATCAGGTAATTTTCATCAGGGGAGCGCATTTGAACATTGTGCTGCACACTAGATACCTGTTATATGTTGTTTCATGCAGGGACAGTTATCTTAGCTATGTTAGATAGCGTGCATGTGTAGTAACCCCCATAGAGCAATCTCTCCACCTGAAGTTCTGAACTAACCTGAACGCAATAATCATCTCGGCCACGAGTGTCGTCAAACATCGACAAACTTCATTATCATCGTCAAACATCACCAACTTGATACAAACTTAATGGCAAATAGATTAAATTGGTCTTCCAACAGAGTTAGATAAGCAGTAGGGTACTTCGATACGTTTGTCTCCTGTGAGTTTTACGTTATTACTAGACGTAAACTAGGTCAAGGGATGATTCTGCACGTACGTGAATAACGATTGAATTGCAAGCTAACACATCTGTCTACATTGCTAACATTACCTTTTGAACTGATCGCATCCTGAACAGACGTGGTTTGTCTTAATCGATTACCCTTGGGGATGTATGGCTGCGGTTCCTTGTTCTTCTCCATTCCGATCGTATCGAATCTCGTTGTGTCAAATCGATATTTGTAAGTGTAAAACTAAATGGATATCCTCATTATTGTGTACATTATGGGACGATTGTTTTCAACCTCTCGCGGTTATAGTCTGAATTGAATTGACTGATTCCATTCCACGTTGTACTCGTTGGGTATAGAGGTAAAAAGATTATATTTGTTCTTGTTTCAGATCACACCTCTTCCGATCGCTGGAAAGGAAAATCGGCACAACAAATTCAATGCTGCGTCGGCAACAATATTGTTATATTTGATCAGCAAATTCCCTGGTCTCGACTGCATCACTGAATCTCACGTTATACTCCAAATGATTGAATGGTCAACCTAAACCAACTGAACGAACTATTCGATTCATGAGGAATGCCGGCGTAGTTTCGACAATATCCCTCATGAGGAGTAATTTGCAGGATTATGATGTACCTATGTATTTATCGCAAAACAGGGGATATCACTTTAGCTGATGCTCATTATCAACAATGTTCTAGGTCGATTGGCTTGAGGAATATCAATGCATTAGAGATAGTCAGCAGTTCCTCCCTTATATAGGCACATCTTGATATCTTCACACGAATGACAAATGTTACAGTTGGAGTGGAAAAAAGGCAATTTGGCAAATATCAGAGCGACGTAGAGCCAATGAGCTTGTGATGGCATGTTTCACGAGAGGAACGACTGGTCAGCGCTAAAGTCACGTTCTGGTGTCTTCCTTATATCCGATAACGAAAATAAACGTAATCAATTATGAGTGTGACGTGTTTATCTGAAAATGCGAGCAGAGTGTGCCCCCATTGATGTTGGTTGTCGACCTATATTACGGGCAATGTCATTCCAAATAAGATAATACTGACTTATTGAGGAGGAAGGCTGATAAACCATACACTTGACTTCTTTTTTTCTTGATCTCATGCTTGAATGATGCATTTGAAAAATCGCAGGGAGAAGTGAATCAAGTGGAACGTTTCTCTGCAAACTTTCTGACCTAAATCAGACTAGCCTAGGATCAGTAAATCAATCTTCTTCTTTATATTTCCTGTAACTTACACCGTCTTTTGGCACTCAATCCTCAATTTCGAGATTGTCTACCTATACTTCCTGGTCACGAAATTTGAGATCATTCTGTTATTCCCAAATCTAAGGTACTCGAGCAGCTGATTTTTAGCCCAGCTATTGTGTCACTTGGTTACACAGCGAAGTTCACACCGAGCTCACAGAGCCCATACTTAAATACTGATTGAATAATTGATTTTGAACAACTAAATCTCATTTGATAGCTAAAAATGTACATTCATGCAACAACAGGTTTTGGCCCACAGTCTATATGTATCATATCCAACCATAGGTAAATGACATGGAGGAATGAAGCTTGTGAAAATCGAGAATAGACTATATAGTAAATGGTGTCAGTTTATAACGTTGTGACAGAAGAATGAAAAATGTTAATAGCAAACGAAATGGGTGAAACGTTTCGTGATAGCAGTATTGTAGTAGAGTATAGTGCAAAATACTTTTCGGTCTATCGTCGGGAGATAATACTAGTCATCACTAAATGAATTAGCCCGATAAGTTAAAACGTCGATGTCAAATGAGGTCAAAGCTAGTCACCAGCTGCAGTTTACTGACGGACAGACCTCAGATGTATGTAACTCACATCTAACATTCCCTCTACCTCAATCTGAACTTACCTGATTGTAATATACATCTCGGCCACGAGTGTCGTCAAACATCGATTATCAGTGACGCTGGAATTGGCAAATGAAGGAACTGGATCTACAAATAGATTTAGATAAGCGAAGTACTTGATTACGTCTTCTAAGTGGTCTGTGGAGTTTTAGGTTTGTCACTAGCAGTAATCTAGGTCAAGAGAGAATTCTGCACGTACGTGAATTACGATAGAATTGAAGTTAACGTTTATGTCTTTTAGCTAATCGATTTTTTTTATCAGATGTAGAGGTTGGTCTCAACCGATCACCTCCAGGAATATATGAATGTATTGTTTGTGCTCTCTTCCATTAGGATTGTGTCGAATCTCTATGTATCTATATGAAGTTGATTTCCTCATTATTATATACATTTCTAATCAATTGTATCCTATTAGGGTTTCGCACTTAGTTCATGGGTTTCAGTATATTCTGTACCATTTAGGGTATGAAGGTAACGAAAAGCTGCACATAGTTTCACTTTAGCAGCGGCAACCCGATTACTTTCACTTTTGATTAACAGACGTCCATGGGAAATGATTCCAAAATCAACAAATGTGGAACTTGGGCGAAAAAGACTTAATCAACGATTGAAATAGCACTGCACGTAAGAGGACAACAACATCAACAATCCTTGAACGCACGCGGAATGCGGAGGTGGAAGATCTGGGAAAGATTCCCTGCATACTTCTTCATAACGTTCTGACCTAATCGGCGCAGACTTCCACGGTAATAGTGGAAAATTGCTCTTGCATATACTAGCTATGAACAGTATGTGTTGTAGATTTGACTGGTTCCGATACCTGAGCTGGCTCTCCCGTTACCGTATACTCCAGAAATGCTGGAATAATCGACTGGAATGATGTCTGATTTATGAGTAAGGCTTAGTTGAATCAGTATTCCTCTTGGGTGTAATTGTGCCGGGACAGAATGCTATTCATTTATAGCAAACATAGAGGATAGCACTTCAGTCGGTGTTCATTATTAACAAAGTGCTAGGCTAATGTGCCTAAAATAAAGAAATGCATCTTCCGCAATTCCACCATTATGTAGAGACATCGGGGTGGCGTTCACAAGAACATTTAACTCAACAGACAAGCAAGTCTGAGATGAGTTTGGATTTGGGAGCTTATGAGCCCCTTAATGCCCCTGTGTTCTGCCCAAGGTTCTGTGTTTCTGTCAACATGGGACGAGACTGATCACCATCCGAGGGTGCGTTTGAGTGTCAGGTTCATATCCTTTCGACAATATATTCGTAAACGAAGATAATTGTTACGTGTTTATTGACAGATTCACCAATGTGTCACTTTCGTTCGAATTAGTCTGGTTACCAGCGTCATCTCTGGTGTTCAGTTTCAACTTACTTGTCTGCTGAGTCTGTTGGTGGAACAGATTACAAAATGAACGAAATAATGGAATCAGTGATCGCTACAGTTAGCCTGTGCATTAGTACATTGTAGACAATATCATTATCTTTGTGATGTGGGAGTGCTATTGCAAGTTGATGACATATGTAGAGACTGATCCAGGATGAATGTACAGAGAGTATGTCTTCGAATATTATACTCATCCGGCCAATGACATGCATTAGAATGAGACGATATGATTAATTAAATAAGTATTAAATTAATTGATTAGTCATTAATACCGACCGCAAATTGAGTGAAATAGCATCAAGTCTAATAATGCGGGGATATTGCTCTTTCCCGCATGTAATTTCGTTTCCCTTTATCCATATCACCGACTATTCCATTCCAAACGGAAAAACTGAGATGTGTGCATGTGAATGGTCGTGATGCAATTTATCCCACTGGTTATTGGGAAATCGCAAAGAAACTTCCGAGTTTGCGGACAGTAGCAATCCTCATGTAATTTGTTCTAGGTCCGAACATTTCTTATATTGATAAATGGAGTGGAGAATAAATAAGTGAATTTCAGTGAGCGTATTCATAGACGCAACCACTGAATGTTTGGTTAAGTGGGTGTGTGGTCAAGTATTCGGCCAGACGTTCCAAGTCTCAATCTCACCTCACCTATCCCGTGACTGCTGTTGCGATCGTTGGGGCGACATTGAAGATAGAGCCACTACACTCCTCTAATTGGACCTGTCCTCCATGACCCCCCTCTCTGGGATTCTGCAGATGTCGAGTTCCAGTCAGTTTCCTAATGTCGTTACTCAACCGAATGAGCTTCCAAACAATTAGTTTTCTTCACTTGTGTTACTCATTGCAATGTGTTCTACATCGTTATTGCTTCAAATCATTTCTTGGACTTATTACCGGAGTACCCTATTTCCAGTCTCTGATATTTTGGGTCGAACGAGAAACTGCAAGGGATCGCATTTGCAAACTTCATGTTCTATAGCATTTCCAAATGCGCCACTGTCTTTTGTTTTCATTTGTCTTTTGTTTCAGGTTCCACGATTCAGGGAGGCACCGTACCAACTGGGCGCTGAAGATGACGTCACTGCGTAAACCAATTAGGCAGACGAGAAATAAGTTTTACCATCTGTCGGAGTTAAATCATTCTCTACTGACACCTGACCAGTTCGCCTCCTGCGAACAAATTAGCAACAGTTGCGCGCGCATGTACTATTTCAGGCGTCCGTGTATTAAATCCTGATTCTGATATGGGGTACCTTGTTTTGGCTTTCTGCCTCGATATCAGTGAAAGTTCAAAGTACTTTCCAGATCGTTGTCTTAGTCATTTTCACAGTCGAAGAGAGGGCGAGGTAATTCATGTTGATAATAGTTTCCATGACTGAGGTGATAACAATTCGTCTGTAGTTGAAGGGTTTGGTCTTATTACTCATCCTAGGTACTGGACATCAAACGTGAACATGCTTCACTGAAAGGGGTAAAACTGACGATAGAGCTCACTAAGAATTGGAGTAATTTCAAAGACACAGTTACGTAATAATGAGCTATAAAACGTTACACAACTAATGCAAGTAGGCCAATGCGATAGTAGGGCACCCATGGATATTCTTGAATATATTATTGAAGTACAATGAGAGTTACCCTACGTTGCAATTGAATAATATTTGTGTCCTATTTCACTGAATACCATTGGAGGGAGAATTGTTCACGTTCTCGATCCACGATACGTTGATTGTATGTAAGTTAACTCAACGAAGAAGAACAACGAGAGGGAAAATTTTGCTTGTCCGGCCATATATATATGTTCCATTACATACGGCGTATAGGCCCTAATAAAACTGGAACCTGCTTGATATGCCGGAACGAAATCAGAATCTGAGTATCGGTGTTATTACCAAATAGTTCGAGGCAAAATGAAGAATTGTTACTGCAAACGTGTCACTGCAGTACATTCGTCGCTATTTTATTTAGGTCATGTAAACACTAAACAGAGGCTTTCTCGCTCCGGGGTGATGGACCCCGCCTGATTGATATGTTGATTAAGATTTAAGGAATACCCAATAGGCCTATTTAACAGGCTTCGTTATATGAAAATTGGAACCATCTACAATCCCGGTAATAATAGTAACAACTGATAATATTATTATCATTCTACTTAATAATTCATACGCACTTGCGAACTATGATGCGGCGCTTCATAGGTTAGCCAGTGAATGTCAACGTGGAAAACTTCATGTGTCGTCAGGTCCCTCTTGAAGGTATTACAGATTAAGGAGACGTCACATCATCGAAATGGTCGCTCCAATCACTCGAAAAGTACGTTGCAAATTATTGGTCAACACGATTCGAGAAAAACTTTGAGCTCTCAAAATAGTTTACACGTTGACCTTCTCGATTTTATTTCATCAGAACCCGAATGAAGTTTTAATTCCTAGGTGTCTGTAAACATATCCACATGGAAGGCTTCAATGTCGGGGACAAACGTCATTCCGACTTCCAATGGTCATATCATCTTAAGAAACAAGCTGGTGTTAAGTATCCTCCTAACGTGTCTGCTACTTAGTTGGGCGAATGGCTAAATTCATTGAAAAACATTGAAAGACAATTTACAGAACCATTGAACCTTCGGGAGTTTTGAAAGAACACACCATCTTGTCCTACTTCCCATCGGAAAAAATCGGGATATGCGTGTTTTGTTTTTGCAGATGGTTTCGGGTAAGGCTAAATTAAATGTGATCATTTTCAGTCACATCAAGCACAGGACGCCATCAAACAAATTAGTGTCTGAATAATAATCCCACTGTTTTAATGGTTGCTTGGTAGGGACTGGGTATCCTTCTTACTGACACAACACACCATCACTCGTGAACATTAAAAATAGGATATTTTTCTTACACTCCTGAGACGACAAGTTACACATACCAAGACTCGTGAATATCAGTAGCCATGATTCGTTGCAATGCATATGTTTTTAGTTTCACCAAAATTTCAATTATTGCCAGGAATACGGTCAAATACTATTTACAAAAACAAATTTAAAAAAGTTCGTTACGTTGAATTTACCCACTTTCAGCCAGTCGATCAATGACGTCATTGATTAATTGGTTTGACATCCGTTTCTATCGCAAATGGGAAAAATATTTACAATCAAGCTCGAAAGGCTCATACTGCAGGCCATCTAAAATACAGGACTGAGTCGCTTAAACTGGCGACACGTGTCGTGTGTCTGCAAATTACGTGAGGAAAATAATAACAGACAGTGGTCCATATGGATTGGATGCTAATTTAAACATTGTCTGTTAGAAAACTTCCGTCAGCTTCTCCCGGTGCCTCAGAGGGTTTACTCGATTGTGTGCAATCTGCTCCTTTTCATTGGATGTAGGGTAACAAAACCCCGATCCGACGAATGAACAGAACTATTATAAGTACATCACCAATGTATGAAAAATATGATTATCCAATACATTTTGGTACTCACTCACTCACTCTCATTGTTGCTGTTCAGATACAAATCGAACCTTCGAAGGACATTTGCAGGATCGAGTACATCAAAACCTATTTTATAGATCAGGAGAACTAGGTATATCGGTGAAAAACCACACATTCATACGACTTTCCGTTACAGAGACACAGGCCTTTGAAGTTTATGTCATTGTGACTGCGCAATACAGAAAGCATCCCAGCATGCAATATTCATTGTGGGTATTTTCGTTAAAAAATGATTTTCTTTTGTTTCCGTTAAAATGTTGATCTCATCTTGAATTAAAGCGAATTAGCTGGTCTAATATATATAACTTTCACTACCAGGTTACGTCATCGGGAGAAATTTGACCGCACTTGGTCACGAGGTATTGAAATAACGTTAGGGTTGCATGTATATACAGTGATCAGTCATACACTTCGATTGAAAACTTGCCATAGGAGCATGTGCGTATTGTGTATGTTGTTATGTCGCAATTAGGTGGAGAGGGAACATTTAGTATAGAATCTTGGAATTGGCCATTAAAGTCTTCTCTAGATCCCTAGAACACGAAACCACCTGTTTCCATTTTTTAAATCATGGAAATGCCCTGAATCCAAGATGGCGGCAATTTAACACGATTTTCGCCTAACCACCAACTATTTCGATATATAGCTGTCCTGTATGTCTTTTTATATATATTTTTTTTATCTCTGAATGCTTGAAGTACTTGGAATAATCAATAACGTGAATACTGAGGCGGTAGTAGATCCAAAAGGGTGCGAGAGGCGCACCCCACCCCCTAATTGAGCAGGGAAACTAAAAGAAATATAGAACATGGATAGGCTTTAGGAAATGTGTCATATATATATAGCACCATTTTGCATATCATACTTTTTATGTAGTCTAGAGGCACATGATTTCCGAGGGGAAGGGGAGTGGGGAGTACGAACCCTGTTGCATTCACATCCATTGGACCTGATCACGCACATGAACATGTGAGCAAGATCTACAAAGGTGAAGGTGCCATTTCTGGCCCAACCACCGATCCCAAAGGTTTGCTCAAATATTTCCTCAGCTCTCCATAACTGGCACGGCTTGCGGGAGAAATCCAGCGTATGCTAAACATTATTATATCCCAAAGAAGCACCACCAACACTCAGCATCTAAAACTGCACCACAGAAAACGGTTGTGAGTCAACTCAAGAATGTCATAGGCAGTGCGAACCCCTTCAATGCACCAGAACATGATGATGGATCTGAAATGAAATTGGTAAACTTCGTCACCAAGCGGATGATGCCAACGGCAGTGCAGCATGACATTTTAGACATGGAGGTACGCGGACATACAGCACTTGCAACATATGTTGATGAGAAGGTAAATAGGGACAAGAACATGTGGGACAAAACGTCGAAGCTCAAGTATCTGACTCGGAAAAATGGATGCAAGAGTATCAGTCTGGAGGCCTCCATCGAAGTAATCAGCTTGAAAGCCACTAAATCCCGGTTCGTCCGCCTGATGCTCGTTGCAAAATCGTCGAGAGAGCTGGACCTGCAGGCCATTGTGGGAACACACGAATTTGCCAATTACAATGCAAGTCTAATGAGGCCCGATGTTTCTCTGCTACCTACTACAAGCAACTGAAGCAAGTCCACTGTCATCCATGGACTGGACGGGGTGGTTAAGGAGACAGGAACATCTGAAGAATCCAATGGAGAGCCGATCATCCAACGTCAATTAGCACATGTCTTAACCAGCATCATTATAGATGTAATGGCATGTTATGAAGCGTTGCCGAGACCTGTCGGACTGTTTAATTCGAAGTGTTGACGACAAGTCGCGAGGCTACAGTACATATGCTTATTATTTGATGACCACACCATTACGAACTCCATGAAGGACAGCTCCGACAGCAGGAAGAGCACGAGACAAGGGATACAAAATAGAATATTCCACACCCATCAAAGACGTCAAGGTATTCCTAGGATCCAAGGAAACCAAAGCCAGCCTCGTGATATACCTTGCACAAAAAGCTGTTCATCTGTGCAAACTACCGATCACTACTCACACACACACAAAGGTGTCATGGCTTCCGAATCAAACATGGTGAACATACCAAGAACACAAGAAAAAGCTGACACGTTACTGGTCATGTACGCAGTAGCAGTGAGTCGTTTGGGTAATTGGTCCTCGCTTTGCGCAGGGTGCCTGATCTCGACGCAGAGAGTTTCCTCATACTGGGCTCTGGTGATCGACGACGAAGGATCAAGCTCAAACCCATCTACATGACCATCGGGCAGAACGTGCAGCAGCTTTGCCAGGATTCCATGCGCTCACTGGATGTGATATCACTGGCCACATCCAGGGGGAAAGGAAATCCCACTTGCTTCAGGTCCTTCATGAAGGATAGTGATGACGTGATCCATGCACTAACTGCGCTTGGTGTTGGTGTGTATCCATCTCCGGAGGTGTTGGCTGGTTGTAAGAAGTTTGTTCGTCAGCTGTTCAAACCGGGTCATGAAACAGCTGAAGCACTTCATTGGCATATGTTCAAGCAACTCAAGGGCAACCAGGGTGAGGAGAAACTACCACCAACACAAGGATCCATAACTGGACACATTCTGCGTGCACACTTCCAAGCCAACATCTTGGTGCAGGACACAGTAGCTATTCCAAGTCTTCTAAATCCAGTACTGTTGGGATGGAAGCAACTAGACGACGGTCGTCGTTTCCCTGTGACATCGAAAGTTCCACCGGTACCAGAGGCTGTCGTCGGCCTCGTCAAGTGTTCATGTATCGCCAGTAAATGCAGTGGACGATGTTCTTGCAAGACTAATGCTCTGACATGCACAGAGCTTTGCAAGTGCATGTGAAGGTGCTGAAGGATCATGCACTAACATTGCAAATGAGGAGATGGAGAGTGATGATGACAGCGACAGTGACGACTGATAGCATTGCAGATAACGAACATCCAGGTACATGTATGAATGAGCGTCCAAGGTGACATAGGTATGAACACCATTTTGTTTATCAAATGTTCGTTAACTACATAACTTGCCTAGAGTTTTCTCAGAGAAAAAATGTTGATAAATGGTCTGATTTCTCATATACATGGTGGCTATCATATTGGACTCATTCTACGACATTAACGAAGACATCGGAAAGTTCTGGAAGAAAGGGATAGGGTGTAATCACAAGAATGTCTCATGTTATCATTACACATGTACGTAAATAATCATAGTCCATATATGAAATATCGAGATTTTTTCCTACAAAATTTGGTGGACGTAATTTGGCTGTTGTCACTGAATATGAATGAAAACACTGAAGACAGTCTTTTCCATGCAAACATATGTAGATACACCTATGCATGCCCATAATATATGACATCGAGCCTAGCACTGTGCATGAATAACACCTTGGTTCAAATATAATGATTCAACGCTTTTTCGGCATATGCTGGCGGCCATCATGGATTTTGCCACTAGACATGGAATTAAAATGGGAACAGGTTGTTATATGAGTTCAGTGTGATCATGCATGTCCATAATATTTGATAATAGGCTCAGCACTGTGCATATATTGAATACGTTGGTTCAAATATAACAATTTAGGCTTTTTCGGTATTTGCTGGCGGCCATCTTGGATTTTGCCACTAGATGTGAAATGAAAAATGGAAACAGGTGGTTCTGTGTTCAGTGTTATCATAGAAAGTAAAGAATCACAAGTTTCCAGATTCTATATGAAATGTTCTCTAAATGACACAACAACATACACTATAAATACTGCAGGCTCGAGTAAACATGGGCTCATCTTGTAGTTGTACTAGAGCTTAGACAAAAATAAATACATCAGTCAAAACCAGACGTTCATACGACGTTCCATTACAGAGTAAGAGGACTTCAAAGTTTGAGCCA
>JAUOBX010271732.1:0-11378 GCA_032360705.1 Eupentacta quinquesemita
ATGATCCATGAAACAGATATGCGCCCAAATAGTCTAGTGCAAATCACGATCCGAAGTGAGTACGTAATTGGTTCTCAGGGAAAGACAACTGCAGGCTCAACATATATTGTAGATAAACAAAATAACCGAATCTACCAGTCCACATGAATAGTACAAACGACTTCCTGTCCTGCCTGTGGTATATACTAGCAAAACAGCAAGCATCACAGCATGCACTATGCAACGTTTTCCAAGTGCCCAAAGGGCTCCACAATTATTTACCTTTGCTAACCTATGCAGTGTAGAAAATATCGAACTCGATAGTTCGAAGTTCGATATCTTCTTGAGAACACTGTCGAATACTGACGTCACCCTGAGCATGCGGTTGAAGAATATATGGAGTTACGCGCGGAAAAAGCGTATCGTCGGCACTTGAAGTGTGAGGGAGGAGGACTAACACGTGAGACGCTGAGTCTGACATGTCAGACTCTGATCGGTCAAATCTATGAGTGGTCACATTGCTAAAAAAATCGGGCAGTGTGACCACGGCTTTAGGCGGAACCGCTGCCCTAGCTGTATGTCTGGGGTGTTCTGTAATTTCCAAGTACTTTTTCTTTGGGGGGATATATGCCGACTTCGGGTCAATATTACGCGCGATACACCATTCCGATGGAATGGTGAAAAAAAGTATTTTCAATTGAATACATAACACACCTCACTGTGGTGTAATATTATAACATTATTAAATAAAATGAATTAATATACTATGTACAAAACTGACACTTGGTTTCGGATATGGCATATGTACGCAACCTCGAATACGTGCTGCAGATCAGCAACTAAGCACGAAGATGGAAAACAGATCACGCTTCGATTACCGAATTTCAGTCAGCCACTGTTACTAAATGAATGATTACATATGGAGATGTCCTTGTACATGCATTTATTCGGTAATGCAATTTGATAATCAGCAGAATCAGATTGAAGAATGGGTTTTGAAACTGACAAAATAATGCACTGTGACGTTAATGATATTTATTCGGTCTGCATAGTTCAATCGTAATGGCCATCACCGAGGCGTGTGACAAGTTGTAGCAAGTTCTAGGTTAATTTTAATAATTTACACAATGACAAGGTAACACATTATTGACGAATATGTTTATTGACTAATTTATGGGAGTGGGAAGAAGGCTGAAGACACGAGGCATCTGTGATTTTTGTCTCGTTTTATTCTCGAATCAGTTTCATTTCAAGACTCATTACAGGTCTTAGGTTTGTGTGCAAACTCTTTTACATTGGTGTGGCGACTTTCAATACCTTTCAATAAAATACAGTATACGTCCTAGTAGATCCATCCACCAAGACCCAGATAGATTTATAGCATCTGCAGATTTTTTGGTCGAAACAGACATTAATGACATTAATGCACTGACCGGGATATTCTGATAAATCGTGAAAACACAGATTTTTTGGTCGAAAAAAGACCCAAAAATACATGAAAAAGGTCGAAAAAAGACCCAGATAGATTTATAGCATCTGCAGATTTTTTGGTCGAAACAGACATTATTGACATTAATGCACTGACCGGGATATTCTGATAAATCGTGAAAACACAGATTTTTTTCTCGTAGTGGAAACATCTTACTCGCCTGAATATGACTTAAGCAGAATGGAACCGTACGTGAACGTATTTTGCACGGAATATCTCTCATTACTTCAGATGCCAGCTCCGTCCTAATTTTTGGAGCGAGGGTTCTGAGTGGCCGTGTTTGCAACGTAACTCAAGACTTACTCAGTTCATACCATTCTCCCGAAGAACCAGTTTTCGAGCGATCGATACTAGAATGCTAGAGGAGATCGTCATCGGGGCCAATTGTTACAAGGGGCAATTCGCTGTTTGCATGGGAGGAAATTGCTTCACACTGTTACCATACACTCATTCACGTCTGGGTTACCCTAGGGTGTGGCAGCTAAGTAAAGGTTAATAAAATGACATTTACACGTGAAGATGTTTCAACAAAATTGTGCTGACGCCAGCTAACGTTGAGACAACCATCAAGATTTCACTGACGAAATTACCCAATTTCATCATATGCTGGTTCGATTTTGAGAAAATATGACTGCATGAGGCAACTTTGAAAAAAAAGCAAACAAATAGGTGATCCAGAATGATCATTTTATGCTGAATATGAATAGCCTGTTTGTGTCTCTTGGAAATGACTAATTAGTTCAGTAATTAGGGTCAACGGTCATTAAGTGCAAATTTCATTTTTTCACAAAAAAATGTTTATTTCACCTCCCTCATTCAATGGTGTGATTAACAATGCAAGTTCTCTTTTGGGGAACTACACACAGCGTATCAAAATATCAAAGTTGATGACGATGGTTAGATAATTATTCACTTATTTTCGAATATCTCCGTAACCATTTGACTTTCTCTTTTTCCTCCACGGAATGAGTTTCTACGCTCTTTTCACACGTACGTACGTGAATGCAACCAATCATTGTTTTCTGGCTGATTCACCTTTTTCTCGATTTTGAGGGACGGGAATATGTAATTAGGTTTGATGGTTTCGTCAATTATTATGATTAGGACGATCATCAGATTCCAATGTCAATTAGTGAAGAATACCCAAGATTTAGAAAACATCTTTCCATGGTCATTTTTTTACCATTCTGCACTGATCCATGCAGATACACCCGATATATCTGGAAAGTCTAAACCAAACCTAACATGAGGCAACAAAATCATAGACACAAATCCAAAATAATTACGATCAAGCCTGATCGGCTCATTTCTCGGTGGAAGCTCATGGCGCGGTGTGTCCATCACCAGGACATTTCGCATCCCTGCCTGATCGGGATTTATACAGCGCAGTTTTTTTAGCCTGGGCAAAACATGTTGCTGTGCAGCTGAAAGGCATTATTTGGCCTTTGCATCTGTATGCCTCTGTACAAACTAAGTTCCAATTCCAAGAGCACCTATTATTTACACAGCCTTCCGTACAGTAACATGACACAATGTCCTTACATGCCTTTGGAATGGGTGGTAGGCTTGTGAGGACAGGTTCTGGTACATTAGCCAGCTTCCATCTGGAGTCATTCCGTGAGGGAATAACTGGCTTGGATGACAGACCTCTCTCCATACTAGGCTTTCGTAGTTGGCACGCTGCACGTGAAACTGTGCTGCATCTCTTGATGGTGGCATCGCATCCAGTGCATGACACTTTGTGAACAGCTCCGCCCGGGCCTTGTAACAGTTCTGGGATGAGTACTTGTAAATGTGACTGTGACAGATGAATTTATCGGCATCATCAGTTACCCAGTTGGACATAGTTGGAGACTTTCCAAGATCCTTGGGTAGACGATAGTGTTCAGTGAAAAGACGCCATGCTATCTTCCTGGAGTATCCAGACAAATATGACACCGTATCACATCCTGTGGTGGCATGGGATGCTGGCATGGTTTGATGTACTTGGTCACTGAGGCCTAGCTGATCCCCATGTCGTAGATGGGAACATACTTCGGTTTCTCCAAAGTACCAGTTTCAAGCCATAGCTACATGCACGTGCACTTGCTGAGGTGTGCCAGAAGTAAGATTGAAATGTATCACAGTCTTCGCATATGCCTTGTGGTCTTCTACGTTGTCAGCTGCGTTCGGACTCAGGAGCCCACTCTCAACCCATACCCTGCCAGTCCTGTGGTCCTCGTGGTGTTGTCCTATGACTTTCAAAGGAAATTCATGGAGATATGTAGGCCGCCCATTCTCGATTTCGAGGCATCTTTGAACTCGGGTACTGTCCACTTCATCTGTATTAGCTGCGACTAGATTAGTCGACTGTCACTTCAGCGTAGTTGTTTCCTAGAACTCTAGCAACATGGAGTGTTCCCAGTACAAGAGTATTCAAGGTAAACAGTGCATTTGCTGGAGCCAGTATAATTGGCATATAACATATAATTGATCTGGATGGATCTGGACGCTGGGACTGCAGTGGGACTGATTGAAGGAAGTCCAGGAAGGTCTTTCTCCAGCACCTTGGCGAGCCACAAGAGAGGCCAAGTCTTGAGCGTGGCTTGATTCAAGGGCAACTCTATTATCTTCAGATTGGTTGAACCAGTCCATTGACACATCCCCGATGTCCAGACGAGTGACCCCTCTGGCGACGTTCGTGTTGTGAACTTTCTCTAGGACTGGAGGTGCTTTTAGACAGTTAGACAACTCGATAGTTGCCATCACACTGTCTGCAGGTGGAGGTCACCTCTGTCAATCCGCAAGTTTGGTGGCATAAAATGTGTAGATTGTCGCCTGAAAAATGGACAAACCAACCTTGAACTCATCACTTGGTACTAAAGCTCCAGTATGAGCATCAAGCACTTCCAATGTGGCCTATGCCATTACCGTGTCGTACTGAAATACCTTGCTGTATTTTACGGTGTGACCTGCAATGTGCAACAATTCAATGAGTTTCTTAGAACGCGTTGCTTGGTACAAAGTGGGACCAAACATGTTTGGGTAGGGCTCTGTCGCCTCGAAAACTGCGTATACCATGTCTTGTCTTATTCTAGAGCATCAGTTTCATTGCTAGAACTTGCTCCAGACTATTGGTACACGGGATCCTGGCCAGTAAGCAGATGCCGAAGTTCATGAGAAAGCCACACCGTGGCCGAATCTGTGGATTTGCTTTCGATCTCTGCCCTCTTTGCATCTCGTAAGAACTTCTTCATACAGTTGAAATCGTAGCAGCCCTCAGCAGCAACCAGGTCATAGACAGCAGTAATCCTAACGGAGATGTCATGGACAATCTTTACAATGTCACAGATGTCGGAACTCATATTGGTGCAAACCCTATACTGGTTTTCTACCTATTCTCATTAGCTTGACATGATATGTCCAGTCCATTCCATTCGACTGACTGCAAAGGGGATGATGTCTTGAGTGTCTGGCTTCATCAACACGAGACATGCTGTCCATCTGACGCTTTTCTTTGGACCGTTTACGTTTATTTCAGCAGTTATGCTGCCTCCGTGCGTATACTTGGCATAGCACAAATGGAGCTGTCAGACTGTCAACCGAAGCCCGATATTCGTCACACCTTAGCTTCTCCCTTTTCTCCATTGATTCTTTGATGGAAGCATATCAGTCTGCCCTGACTCCCGGCATATTATGCAGAGTGATCTCTTGTTGGCGCTGAATGCTGCCCTAAGCAAAATTGAAAGCGCACAGGGGGGGAGGCGTGTTTTACTTTTGTTATTTTAGGAATAAAAGTACAGATGAGTAAATTTCATAGTTTCCTCAGATGTTTGATACTCTTGGTATGGTTGCCAGGTTTTCATCGTCTGCACTAAGGAGAAGAGATTGGCAGGAGGCATGCAGTTGCATTCAGCCGTTGTTTGTCGCGAGCAGCAGGTTTATTCATCTCGGCTCAACTGATTCCCTCGATCTCTGAATATCCCTTGTCAAGGTCATATACGCGATGTACAATGGGGAAGTGATTATTCAAGGAAATGTAGCAATCAATACATTGTTTTGTTTAGCTTCAAATGATATCAGACGACTATCAAGATACTTTCTCACGGTATTCTAATATGCACACATAACGCTAGGCAACTTTTCAGGAAGATTCGAGTTGTGTCCATGAGTTTGTTTCAGAATCGGGTTACTGAGTCTGATAGACCATTGTCCATGCAAATCATACATTCCACTCGTACTCGCCAGTCGATATCTCGTTAATTGTGAATGATTCATAACATGTGGCTAGCCGAGTCCGAGACCAGGCCTCGGGACCAGTATCGAGACTGCGACCGGTCTTGGGTACTATCAATGCCTCCGATAGCGAGGATAAGCCCCAACCTAAACGATTGACAACGACATTTGAGGTATTTTGTACGGATGCCCAGAAATAAATCTCCCTTATTGTTGGTTTTCTGCACTTATCTTACCAAATACCACATTCATGTCTCTATGTACCCAGAGTCATATCAATATTTTGTGGAGCCGTGTGTGATTTAATCTTCCCTCAATGACCTTTGACCTTAATTACTGACCCAGTTAGGCAGTTCCCAGAAACACAAACACGATTATCCCTAATGAAAATAAACTCATCCACGTCCAAGCCGAGTTGCATGTCTTAGACGTGCTACATAAAACACACGAATTTCGTGACAAACCGACTATCTAAGCCGTATTGTTATCGTTCTATATGGAAGGAAATAAGGTCACACTTTCCCCCAAGGATCGAATGGGACCAATAGCCAAATTTTATGAGGCCGGCTTCAGATGTTTTGTTCAATTATGCACTATTAAATGATGCAACGAGTTTTTCTTTTCCTTTTTCATCGTTTACTCGCCGGACACGAGCACCGATTCCATACAAGCCGGCGAGGGTGCATACCTGGATGCAGCACTCTTGAGTGTTGGAATACATGATATGTTGGACTGCTTTAACTCACTCTGCAGCTCTGACGTACTCAGATCACTGATCAGCTGATTGCAAGGACATTAGGGATCAATATATCTATATAAGTATAGGCTGTACGCAGTCATCCGGACCAACTCATCCTGAGTGCTCAACTTGTCATCGTGTAATACAGACCATGGTAATTTCCAGGTCATTTAACTTATACCCCGAGGCGAATGTATGTCAACCTTTTTATTTCAATGCTGTTTTGGGTTCATTTTACTAGGTTCGACGTAAAATCCTAGAAACAAGGTTTACTGGTTTGTGTTAAGTGATACGAGTAGCAAAATTCTACATGATGTATGTAGTGACACACAGTGTAATCGATGTCGAGCAAGCAAGTAAGTAAGTAAGTAAAACATTCATTGATATTCTTCATGAAATGACAATATAATAAAATGTACTACAAGCTCGCCAAAAATACAGTAGAAAGATCTAAGAAAAATAATAATAAATCAGCATTCAGCAGTTTGATACTACGTGGCAAGAAGTATTGTCTGAAACGTTCTGTTCTCATACGAGGCAAGATATATATAGTGTTTGCGAGTACGATTAGAATAATGATAAAGAGGGTGATCACAGTCGACAATAATTCTAGATGCATATATACAAGTATATAATGGTCCATGTATTCATCAGTTATAGCAAAGTATCTCCTAAAATAGCTATCCATGCATTCAATTCGACCTTTACCACAAGAGGATAACCAAACTGGGCCACAAAAAACGATCAATGACAATACCAATGTACGAAAAAGCCAAATCTGCTTCTCGAATTCTAAGCCGAATCCCGAAGGTCTGCCAATACAATAGAGCCTTTGCTCAATTATGGATCCGTCCTCCCTAACTACTGTAATGAAAGTCGCAGAAACGCCTTGGAAACGTGCAGTTTTGAAGATCTCTCTAGATTCGAATCCAGTGTTAGGACTGTTTATTTCAATTCAGCTCTTTAGTGAATATGATGTAAATGACGCAAATCGAACAGAGAGGAATATTTTTCTCACTGGTACACTTCATCCTAAATTATTCCACAGTGATCCCAGGGTCAACCAACAGGCTGACAGAATACATTCAACTAGAATGATGGGCTGTGGCTGACGATACAAATCACACAGAATGAGAAATGCACTCGAATTTTCAGGAGATGGATGTGGAGTACGAAGTGAAGAACTATTTCGGTACGACTTCAGTAGATTGCTGAAGGCTTGGATTGAAAATGGTTTATGCCTCCTCAAAGTGCTAATTCTAGGCGTTGTAGAAACCAGATTGTCAAGAGGGGCTGATGCAGCGTGTCACATTCAGTATTATTTCATTGTATTTTATTCAACTCCACTTTATTTTATTCCATCTTATTTTGTATGTTTCGTTTTGGTTTGTTGCGTTTTGGTCCGTTCTATTTCACTTCATTTCATCTGACGTATTTGATAATATTCTCTAATTATCATCATAAATGTTGTTGTATATTGTGTAATACAACATATCTCAGGGCAAAAGTTACATAGTGCTGTGTATATTTTTCATAACAAGTTGTGTATAGGTTTTAGCGTCAGGGGCGAGTTGACACTTGAAAATAAGAACTGACCTATTTTGCTCGACCCGTCACGTCACGATTTTCACCCAAAATGAAGGTATATAGACATTGGCAGCTGCGATGATAAAAACGTATTCCAGGGATTTTATATCTATAAGTGATCAGCCTTTAGAGAATTCCGTGCCATTGAGATCGGACAAATCCCTTCGCCGATTTGGGCAGCGATTTGCAAATTTTCGACGTTACAAAACCACAAGCCCTTCGCTGACCTCGCTTCGCGGGAGTCGTAAACTCCTCCACCAAAGGACAGGCTGGTGTGTCTCGCCTCCATGGCACACAATTATGTCATGTATTAGAGAACAGTATCAGCTAATTTGTTGCCTGTTGGCAGTGTGAAAAAAGGCAGCATTTATGTGTGTTTGAGTTTGATCCATTGGTTCAGGTTTCCCATAGTTACCAAGTAGCAATAAATAGCAATGGTGTCATGAAATGGTATCCCGATGCCACTCGATTATTAGCCTACTCGATTATAGACTACAGCACGTAGATCCAATCTCAATGACGTCAAGAATATTGATTCCGGTGTCCCTTTGGTGTCGATGTTGTGAACATTTATTTGGCGCGATGAATTCCGTAAACAATTCCGTAAATAGTCTCGAATCAATCGACATAAACTCCTCCGTAGATAGGCCGATACTATTAAATTCGAAGGACTATGCTGCCCATACCGTTTGTCTATTGCGCCTCAACATGCGAAATCACAACAGCTCTTGCAATAACTCTATATAGTAAGTCAGCGTGGTTATATCTGGAACTCTCCAGCCCGTCAATCAACAATTAGGAGATAGATTAACAAAACCCACACAGTTTGTGCAAATTTGTAATGTTGAATATCGAGAGAGACATGGGGAAGCACAGACTGATAAGATAAGACTAGCGAAATTTTCGTTTTTACGATCACTGTTCATTAACATAGTGAAATAGGAGAGTTGACATTCAGCATCGTACATCTTCATATGATTGCAGCCCAGCTTATTGAGGATCTCTTGTGGATTTTCCGTGATCATTTATACGACAATCCCATCAATATAGCGGAAGTATGTAATAAATTCCCCGTAACAGTGAATCCCACAATTTACCTCGAACTGTTTTCGGATGCAGCTCGTTTCGGGCTTCCCGAGTCGTGATCCAGTCCTTTTACAATAATTCCTTGTCATTCTGGAAAGCAGTTTCGAAACACAACACGCAAGGTTTTCGAACCATTGACAATTAATTACGTCAATTATGAATCCTGACCCATTTAGTGATCTAATTTCACTGACCATTCAACCAAGTTGGCAAGTGCATCATTATATTTCTGTTAAACGAGCGTTGTATCGGGTGACCAATTAGTGTCGATAATCAATGACACCTGAGCTCATGCCGGATAACAAATGAGTACGAAAACCACTATGTGTTTGTCTATCCACATACTCGAGATATGTTTTCTCGCTTGCTTAAAAAAAACACGTGACTGTGTGGAAATTCGATAAGTTATCTCCGGCGCTCATTCATATGAACGATGTTGCCAGTGTTCCACGACTGGTCTTGTTGGCTACTTAAACCTGTGGTATGACTGGCAGACATTTCCTGAACTAATTGTACTGTTGGAGTGTATCACCTCACATAATTAGTACATTTAATTGCTCAATTGTTGCCAAGTGTTATAACTATTACGACAATCATGTTGATCTCAAACATGCCCCATGATTATCCCATCTCTGTGTGTAGTGTTATATCGTGTTATGGTGGCCAACTAGGTATTTTATAGATGCAGAGGTCCTTGTGTCATATTTGATCGTCTTGTATTTCCCCTTCTGTGGCCTGCCTCTCCTGTTTATTTGTTCTGTATGTTCGTTTGAGTAGCAACCGACTCCTGTCGAATTTATATTGAGAACACGAAGTACGTAACTGGTATTATATGAACGTTGCTGTTATAAAATAAATCCATCCAAAGGATATATTGACATTTATTGATTAGATGAATAGTAGTGACAGGGGTTAGCTATGAACAGTGACAACGCGGGCGCAATGAGACTAGAGACAGATGGAGGCCTACACTCTTGGGAACTATACTCACTGTATCGCTGTTACGATGTTTGATGTAACGAAGTATCGATACCCTGTATGTATTGGGCTATTACGGGTTGCTCACCTTTCAATTTTTCATACTGGCTCGAAACATGATCTTGTTACGTAGGAAAATTCATTTCGACCTCACAAATACAAAGTGATAATTATGTATATTGCATTCAGATGGTCCAGATTGCAAGCCTTTTAGGCAACGTGAAATGTCATATCATGACTTTCAATTTCCGTATAGTACATCGCAGGCTGAACTGGAACTATAATTAACTACCAAAGGCAAATACAGAATGAAATCTGCTCGAAGCCAGTTCAGAGGAAGACGAACTGTTATTGTTGTTATTGACAGCCCCGCCTAACAACGTTTTTTTGTATAAATATATTTGTCATAGTATAGGTCGTTTATTCATACCGATTAGGCCTATATATATAATACTCTGCCGAACTCTCATGAACGGAAGAGCTAAATAGGCGACGATACAGCTCGTCCTGTAGCCTACATTGTGCAATAGCTTGCATCACGTCATAAGCCAGACAGATACTCCACTAACCACGCCTCATGACATAAATACAAATTCAACCGAATGAATATTCATACGAAAACCCGATAGACAAACACTTTTGTATACTGTACCAAAAGAACTACCGTTTTCTTCACTGACACACATATACACTGTGGACAAATGAATGCAAGGAATATACATCGTGAATATACAGTGTGTCAATCAACTGTTCAATACTTAGCTATAGAGTTACAATGTGACCAGTCGTAGTTTCTTTATAACGGAAACCTTAACTTCTGGCTGTCCGGTGGGTCGTCCACCAAACAAACAATAATAGAGAAATCAACCTCCAACCATTCCTAATTGTTGCCAAGACGACTCAGCCCATAATATTGCCCTCCGATACTTATTGTTGAGCAGCTCATAATATCCTGATATTCACACTTTAGTATGTTTTACAGTAAGCTACTAATGTTGAAGCAAGCCATAGATTGAGAACCATCAAGAGAACCGATTTCGCTGACGATTTTTTTTCTTCACCAATTGCTAGTTATTCCTCATTAATGTACGTAACACTGACAACCGGGCTCATGAAAAATAATCCAGACGAGTCCATAGGTCTTTTTCGTTTATCCATACCTATGCATCATTCGAAGAAATGTACTGTGACGGTATACCCTTCAATGTTCCCTGCTTTAACTGACTCTAACGTATCCTTCTTGCAGCAGTTCACTGATCATCTGAGTGTATATAGATAGACATTGGGGATCCATATACGCAGTCA
>JAUOBX010271954.1:0-11375 GCA_032360705.1 Eupentacta quinquesemita
CATTAATGCTGCGACTCATCATCTGAGGGATTTATCTCCCGGTCTGGTAGTCCGTACGGAGTGGGCTGGCTAATTAACCCAGTTGGATAATGTTGAGGCGGACCATAGCGAAGTGAAACGTTTAAGAGTACCAAGGGCTGCAGGTGATAGCACTCAAAAGATGTCTGACATCCCCTCATTAGAAACAATATCACGGGATCGGCGTCCCTGTATATGTACAGATTTTCAACAACAACACGGTGGGGCCTAGGTTATAACAGGACATGCATTCGCTGTACAAACACTATATATCCTATAGGGGCCTATATTCAGGTCTCTCGATCATACCAAGACTCCTTGCAGTCTGAAGTGAAGCATCATTTAAATTGGTCAGGACGAACTGTAATTCACATCCTCCCAAATTTCGTTCAAAATAAACAAATCTAGGAAAATCGCTCATGTTATGCGAATTTGACCTCCAGTGACCTTTAATGACCGCCATGTGTCGGGACCAACTGAATGCTAGTCCACATCATTCACTACGTTTCGGACAAACTCGATATATTGGCATAAATCTAACAAAATAGAGGGCAATCAGTGCATAGGTTGTGCAGCAATGCCCACTTTCGAAATCATCCATGTTTTGTTTTTTGTGGGTTTTTTTTTTTTTTTTTTGGGAGGGGGGGGTATTTGTGACAAGCTTCAGATATGTCTGAAAAAAAGCGTTAGACCGAATCACGACTGTGACACGTGAATAGGCTGACTTAGAACATAGCTATAGTAACCAACCCTCGTCACTCATTACCACATCGGAATCAACCGATTCGTATGGACCGAGAAGACACGGTGCCGTAGCAACAAATGAAAGGTTGACCTATCCCGTCGGTTTCTAACAGTAGAACAAAATCTAGTACCTTATGTGGTGAAACTTTCGACATAACAACATCGACGATAGCAGTAGTGTATGATGTGTTATGAGATTACAGGTTGCGGACCACCATTAGGCCTCTCCATTGACTCACACACTTAACCTGTGAACATGCCCTCTTCACAGCCCCGCTGAGCCTAGCTGTCCCCTTTACTTGATATTTTCAACCCACCGTTTCGAAGCTAACAAGCTGGCCGATCATGGCACTTCCAAATTACCATACTTTGGCCAATCAATTTTGGAGCTAGAGCTGGTTAAAGTTGAGGAACAAGTTCCGGCACCCTGTCACGGGGGAAATCTCTTCTTCACCATGACGACAGATCCATTTGAATTTTTTGTGCATATTTGGTCTGATTCCTCCCAACTTCACACCATTTGCACTTTCGGATATGTCCTCCCAAATGGGAGCAGTGTAGAATCCAGCAGAGGTTGATAAGCCCCATCAATATGGCCCGCGAAATGAAAATAAAGACCTAGATTTTTGATGGGGAACACTCGGTGGATGTACATCAAGCCCAATTGTGGTCTGCATTCAATTTTATCAGTAGTTTACCAACACATGACCAATCAGCAGGACTGGTTTCTGGACCGAGCTCGTAGGACGTGGACGAGACGTCGCGTAAACAGTAAATAAATAAGTCCAGAATCATATTTATTTTCAGCTCCATCAGTAGTTAGGGGTGGGGTCTATTTTATTCGTGTCGGTGTTGGGTGTTCTCACTTTTGCGACGTCTCCGATGAGTGTTTCGAGAGAATGTCACTTCCGAAAAAGTTCAATGACATTCGAAGTTCCTGCTTCATAAGCTGCTTTCTGTTTATTACTTCCTATTACTTCAGGTCTACAACGAATGCGGTGGCGCGATCGAAATTTGCGATATGCGCACGTGGCCGATACAGGCTACAGCCTCAGCATTAAAATACCGAGACGACTGATATGAGTCGGAGCCTCTCGTTATTTATAGATCATCCATTTCATTAGAGACATCTGTTCGAGTTGTTTTGGCATTCAGTAATAACACTGATTATTGAATTTATATAAACGGTCTCGAGAATGTTATCAAGATTGATTCGCATGTTTCCTCCCCCAAGACGATCCGGTAATTACCGGCCAAGCATGCCTGGTATTCCAGGCAGTGACTCGGGCTATAGGCAAACAGAGCGCGCGTGATAATAAGGTAGACGTGATACAACGTCTCTGGATTTACATTCCTAACTGTCAAATTTCAAGAGCTACTCATTCCGGGAGATCACTCGAGTTTGAGTTCCACTGGGCGCGCAGAAACGCGCATAATCAGTCGAAACACTAGGTCGGAGCTCCATTCATACCGGTCCATCATGCTGGGGGGGGGGGGGGGGGTGCCGACAGCTATGATCGATCTCTTCCGGAACTCAGTCCAATGTCCTTCCTGGCGATGTCGACAAATGTAACACGTCGTCTGCCTCTGTTCCTCCGCCAATTTGCTCATTGGACCATATTTATTACTATTTTTCGGCCAATGCTATGTGGGGTGACTGTCTATATTTTGAATACGATTACGGTTAGTATTCTTCATTAATATATAAAAAATTGCGATGTTCTGCAAAACAGCTCAAATATTGCTTCTGTTAAATTTTCAACGAAATTAAAAACGCATTGATTTCCTCATTTACCTAATTAGAGTGTTCTTGTAGAATCCAGTCATTAACCAGTTAACAGTCTAACCTTCTCATTGCTGTTATTGCTCGCGCCAAATCCTGAAGCGTGGCTTTTCTCCATAGTTCACATGGTAAATTGGTAATACGGGGGCGGTTCAATTGGATGGAGTTTCGCGCCTTGTTAGAAACGTGCCTATTTTATGTGATCCTGGTAATATCTGTATTGCGCCCGAGCATGCTTTCGATGTGGAAGAAGAATAATAATAATTATTGATTCCTTACCGAGGGTTAAAAAAATCCATGCAGTCATGCGATCGTGTGTGTGTGGATGTGCTATTGTAAAACATTGAAGGGATAGTCTTTGATTCAGAATTTACTATCTACTTAGGACAGTTCTGTCAGATACGGTAACGTCTGACTCTCGACGTTGTCCAGATATTATAGAACAGTACCCATCGAGCTTCCTCTTCAACAAATTGATTGTATCAGCTTCTATGATGTTGTGATCTAGACTATGTTCCATATATTTTCGACTCTCTGACCACAGCAGTGCGTGTGAGCATTGGCGTTGAGTCCACGATAATTTCGCATTAGCTTCACAATATGTGGTGTCATAGGAAAGGCATGCACTTGTATTTCGTAAAAGAAAGTACTTCCCAGATATGTAGGTGCATATTCAAGGATGAATTCTGGCCCAAACCCATACACAACATTGGCTCCCGTACCACATAAACTCCCACATGTACGAATATCATTACCTGGTGACATGGATGGGAGTTATAGTCCAATAAACTGAAAAAACATTCCCCCCATCTCGTCATAACTACCCCCATACAATGATGAACGTCGTCTGCAGATTACGATAGGCCAACAGTATTCCGGACGTAATAAATATATACTCACCCTCGTCGAAGCCCCGAACATGAATGTTATCACAATAAGCCAGATGTCAGGACATCAGCAGTACACACATATAGGCTAAGGGCTGGGGCATGATAGTAGTCATTGCATTATGAAAGCGCGTACCCGCGTGCGTGCGCGCGCGAGTGTGCGTGTATGTGTTCTACCGGTTGTGTGTGTGACTGAACGCGCGCCTTTGTGTATATATGTGTGTGTGTTCTACGGTTTGTGGATGTGCGTGTACAGGGAGTGGTCAGTTGGCGTATAGTGAAGATGACAGCTAAAAATCAGCATTTGGTAGGTCCTTGCACACCCAAATAATCCACCAGAACCCTCGAACACATGTTCTACATGATATGATTTGGCTCAGCGATTGAAACATTATGAGGAATTTCGTTTATTATCATGTTATACACGGGTAGCACGACCTACGCATGCAATATACCAGGTTCCACGTGCACAAACATCAGCAACATATATTACCCTCAGACATGAGTTGTGATCCCATGAACTAAGAAAACATCCTCTCATCTCAAAGTAACTATCAAAATACCAGTGCTCCGTGATGGCGAATAAATTGCACCCAGCGACGGGGTCGCCAGCGGATTGCGAAATTATTCAGGGTGCATGTACGTACTGAACACCCGCAATGAGCCTCATAGTATGAATGTTATCGCGATCAGCAATGTCTAGACACAGCAGTTTTACACTATAACTATATGCCTACCAGTAGGCATATAATTATGTTAAACAGCATTTCTACCTGGTTACAGTGCGTACTGCGTATATTTATTCGTATATGTTATGTGAATAGTGTAACTGTGGACGGATTCATGGTTGGGTTTTTACGTTGAGGTAAGCATCCAGTCAGTCACCATTTCCTGGGTCAATATCCCAGAGTACTATGATTGATTGTATTTTTAATTAAATAGGTATAACAGTAGTCTGAATAGTGAATATCCATTGGGTGAACATGCATATAATCCCAACCAGAGAGCCAAAAGGCTTAGTGATTCCATGACTGCAATGACCTCCGATGGCCTCAACGATGGAGATCATGTACTTTTCACGGGGAACCCATATACCACAACATAGGGTTCATGTAATTGCCTGCACAGAATGACCATTCTAGACTTATGCTATGAACAAGGTTTTCAGACTTTACTTCTGTTGGCCTCGGAGGACTTCTGACCCGACCACAAAACAATAAGGATCATGTATCCATCATGGGGAACACACATACCAAATATGAGCTTGATCCATCAAGGTGGGTCGAGTTATCGTGTTATCAAGCTAAAATTGAAATATTGATTTTTCACAGTTTACTATTTTTTGCACAAAAATGTCCCTTGGTCCACACCAGAATCAATAGGGTTCCTGTACTCACCATAACAAAGCTACATACCCCATTTCCGCCTGATCTGACCGAGCAATCTGGACTTATGCTGTCAACGAGATTTCAGACTTTGACCTCTGTCGTCCTCAGATTACCTCTGACCTGACCCTAAAACAATAGGGATCATGTACTCCTCATGGGAAACACACATATCACGTATGAGCTTGATCCATCCATATGGGGTTGAGTTATCCTGTTAACAAGCTAGACGTCACATACACACACATACACATACACACAAATACTGTCATAACTGCGTAGATTCCTTCGACTTCGTCGAGGAATCAAGTCGAAGAATCAGGAATGGTGGTAATGCTAGTTAAGCGCGTAGGAGCAGAAGTGAACCTGAATATTTAATCATTGGAGTAATTATTATTTCCGAGAGAGCAAGACATGGGACAAACAAATGAATCACATACCTTAAATTTGAGGTTTCTGTCGGGTTGTTTCCAGCGAAGATACGGGATTATCAGCGTCACTAGAATACTCATTACAATCCCAAGCAGGATGGTGATATTGATAATACTCCATATGTCGGTGCACCATATGTATATTAGTGCAAGTGGTATCTGTGAGAAAAGAAAAGTGAAGCAGTCGGTTCACTATTCTCTCGGGTTATCCCAGCATAGATATGGAAATAAGAGCATACATAATGAGATGTTTTCATGGAACAATAACATTTATGAAATCCTAACTTCAAGGTCATCACATCTGAGGAGGGGTCCTGATTGACAACTTTGCCCCCATCTCTGGCTATTCCAGGGGATATTCAGTTGATAAGGAGCCTTGTTCGAACGCGCACAGCAGCCCAGGTAAAGGGTTGATAAGGAGGACATTCACGACTTCGAACGGGTGGTGATGATTGGTGTATATAATATTGCATATATTGGACGTATACACTGTTGTATATTACTGTGAGTAGAGTCTGGCAAAAAACTCACTAGACGGTATATTCCGTCGGGTTGTTCCCAGTGAAGATAGGGAACTATCAGCGTCACTAGATTATTCATTGACATCCCACCTCAGTTAGCACAGTTAGGGTCTAAGTTAGGGTTATATTCGATGGGAAGTACATTTCTCAAACAAAGGACACACTTCCATAGGGTATATCCGGAACACAATGTATTAAAACTGGAGGATATGTCCTTCAGGAAATGTGGATAATTGGCTTGCAAGGTCGTGATGTTAATGATGTCGGTACACCATATGTTTATTAGTGCAAGTGGAACTTGTGAGAAAAGGGCAACAGTTCACTTTGCTGCATTCTCTCGTGCCGTCTGTGCACTCATAGATAACTCTTGAACTTAACTAGGTAGCCCATTGCAATCCTTTACGGGGGGGTGATTGGTGTTGATAGTAGTCCATATGGCTGAACACCACATGTACATGATTGCGGATGTTTTGCAAAGGGAATCAATCATTAGCCTCAATATTATGTCGGGTTCTTCCCAGTGAAGATAGGGACCTTGACGTGGCTACAATGCTCGTTACAATCTTAAGCGAAGTGGTGATGCTAATATTACTCCATATGACATATATGTATATCATCCATACTGTTAGATAGGCAAGCAGTATAACTTTTTTCTGTCGGGTTGCTTCCAGCAAAGAAACGGAATTATCAGCGTCACTAGTATATTCATTAAAATCCCAAGCTAGGTGGTGATGTTGGTGATACTCCATATGTCGGTACACCATATGTATATCATTGCGAGTGGAACCTGCAAGCAAAGTGAAGTGTTCAGATCAATATTCCCTCAGGTTGTCTCGGCGAAGATGTTAAACTATGGACTAAACTAGGATGTCCATTAGGATCCTGAACGAGGTGGTGATTGGTGTTGACAGTAATCCAATAAACAGTAAAAGCCTCATGAAATGGACCTTTTTTCGATATATTATAGGGACATTTCTCAGCTACTCATCGGTCCCTTTTCTGTAAGTATCGGGTGAACCGTTGCGGAGAAACCTGCCTTCGAAGTAAAATAAACCTGCCTTCGGAAATAAAAAGCTCCATTTCATGAGGCCTTTAACAAACGTTCGCGGAGATCCTCAAATCCATCTCTTCAGATAATGAAGTACAATATAGCGATAATTCGATTGAGTTTCTAACAGCATCGAATTATATATAGTTCTTCATAACTTCGAAGATCTTCGTCCAGAAATGCCACAATTTAATGGTAGGCTCGATGTGCTATTACTTCGAAATCCATCTAAACCACGATAAGGAAATCATCGCAGTGAGATTGCGAAGCTCGCGAATCAGTAGTTCAGCATGCTATATGTCAACTAAATTAGTGCATATAGTATACCCTGTGGGGATTATCCACAAACATGATGGGATTACCGCGATACTGCCCCCACATTGACGCACATTTTGGTATTCGGTAGACTCATGTTGCTTCATTTGGCGAACCTATAAAAGGTGGACAATACATAGTTCTTTCTCATCAAACCCCAAACCTAAGAATGGATGTTCCTCGAATGACCAAGTTTCGCGATCAAAATAATCTGAATAATTAGATAGGATGACCTACCGGTAATATTATAGCTGCCACTGGCGTCCTCCTCGTGGCATGTATGGTCGAGATAATGAAGGGAAACTGTTTGGCTCGGCCTGCCACGAAGAAAGCCCTCGCCCGTGTGAAGGTACTGCCATTGAGGCTTCCCGACGCTGACAAGACAACGCATAGCCAGATGATGAAGGACCAGCGGACGCCGACCACACGGACTGCAAAAAGCTGCAGGCAAGAGAGGAAACAAGATAATGCTTAGTGACACAAAAGTCATGAAACTATATTGCTAATATTTTGGGTTTTTTCAATGAGGCTTTATAGAAGTTCCGCGGTCAATTCTTCAGTAGGCATCTGAGACCTTGAAAACAGGGGGTCCTGCGGAATATCGGTATTTGCCCTGTTGTCTTGGAGTTTTCCGAAGTTTCGTTGCTTATTTTATTCGTTGATGACAGTCGACCTGACCCTGAAAGGTATAGGGACAAATTAAGGCTATTCACACGGACTACGGACTACGAGTTGATGTCGATTAAAATATACATTGATGCTAACATTTCGTTGTCTGCAGTAGAACAAATTCATGACATTCATGAGGTTCCGCGTTTTCTTCGTCAGTACGAGACCTTTATTTCAGGGGATCTTGGTAAATATCGCTCTTCGTGTTGTTCTCTTGCATTGTTGTTCTGCAATTTTTCGTAGTTTCATGGTGTATTTTATACTTCGGGAACGAACATATATTTTGTGCGATACTAGCATCCCCCAATAGTCGCTGTTGCGTTTAGAGTTAAGAGACCACTGCAAAAACTGAGAGACGTTATTAGGTTTTCGATGCAGCTCATTGAACAACCCATCTCGTTTATTCAGATGCGGTGTACTCGTGTGCAGTGTAGTCAACTGTAAATTGGATCATTGGTTTCGCTTCTCTATTGATTGAGTAATATGCCGATCAAGAAGACAGCTTACGGAGGACCGCCATTTAACATCCCCATCGACAAACTAACGGGCATTTCCATGATTAGCCGTTTTCCTGTACGATTATGCTAGAATAGTTAAGGTAAGCGAATGTGGTATAGTGCCCAACCGAATTTGAAGAGCAAAAAATCTTAAGCAACCTTATAAGCTATCTACGAGCGGCACCTGGGATTGGGAGGTAGTCACACAATTCACGGTCCTTCCCACTCCAACGTCAAGCACGTAAGCAGATCGGCAGCGAATAGTTGACGCGGGACTAACATAGTTTTGGGCTACAAAGACTCGTCATGGCCGATACAACAGACACGCTCCACGACAATCTACTCCTGGAGAGTACGCTGTATCCACTACGGATGAAGATTGTTCCCTGTTTCCTCACAAGTTGCTAAAGTTGCTAATAAATGGTGGGACGGGAGAATGGTGACGACACAACCATGCGACTACTAGCCTGACTAGGCAGTAGCTCCACCCACTGAGCTATTCCGAAGTGTCTACTTTCTCAACTGATTCAATAACAAAATAAAGGAAACTCACTGCGGCCACTGCATCAGACGCCATCATCTCCTCTGGTGTGAGGACCGCGAAATAGGCCAAATTAGCGAGAGCATAGAGGACAATTGTGCAGGTCAAAGAGATCAGCATTCCCTTGATAAGTGTCCTGTTTATTGAAGAAAAGCATGAACACAATCAAGTAGATGGGTATTGATACTGGTGTCCAGGTTCTGCTGTGGTGCAGTGGGCATGACCATTGTGGTGGTGAGGGAGAGGGGGGTGGTGCCGATTAGTTGCAATAGGTCTCGTCGGTCGGCATCATCGGCTGTACCGTAGTCAGGTGATTGAATTAAGATAATGGGGCTCACTGGTCGTTTGACGGATGGGGACGTAAAGTACTGGTCCCGAGAGCTGGTTGAGTTTGGTTACAGTGCACATCTGCCTCGATCGCACCACTAGTCGAAGAGAGAAAGTGGGTTATCGCCAGCGCTTATCCACGATCATCATGGCAAGGTTAACTTTCAGTGGCTACTTGAACCCGTAGCACTCCTAGCAATTCATCGATCGTTGGTGTGGTCGAGTGGCTAGTGTCGCCGGTCCACGACCGCGCGCTGCGGGTTCTATTCATCTACATGATTTTTTTTTGTGGAGTGTGGTAGATTTGTAATCCAGGCGTTACGGGTAATTTATTTGGATCGATTTACTCCATATAGGCGTAGCCTCAATGGAAACCCTGCGTGGTAACTTTCAGAGAGTTGCGCTGTATGTTGCTGCCTCTGTGATAAAGTGGCATAACAAATGCGTGTGCCTGGTGCGAAACGACCAGAATTGTTCACTGAATTGTGCGGGGTTGAAAAAGTTACCAATGATCAGGGGTAATGATTGTGCGTCGCTTTGAGATGTGGTTCTCACATATGGAGGCGCTATAGAAGTCCAAAGATTTTATGAGAATGCTCGTTTAATTTCGGTTTGATTGGTCAGGGTCAATTGACCTGATCGGGCGGTTTTGACTTTGCTGGATTGGAAGTACCAAATGTATGAACATTTCAACCAGAAAGTCAAATGGCTTAGTCATTCCTTGGCTGCATTGACCTCTGATGTCCTCAATAATGGGGGACATGTACTTTTCATGAGGAACCAATGACCATCCTAGACTCATTCCATTGTATAAACAATGGTTATCAGACATCACCCTCTTTCGACTTTAGGCGACCTCTGACCTGATCCTCAAAACAATATCATCATGTACTCATCATAGGGAACATACATGCCAGGTAGGAGCTTCATCCACAGAGTGAGCTCGAGAAATTTGCCAAAAATATATATTTCCACAATTATCTAATTTCTCCCCCAAATGGACCCTGTCCACACTAAAAACAATAGAGTTCTTGTACAACGAAGCTACAGCCACATTTCAGCCTGGTGGCACCAAGCATTCGAGACTTATGCCGTTAATAGGATTTTCAGACGTTCACCTCTGTTGACCTCAGATGACCTTTAAAAACAATAGGAATCATGTAGGTCTACTCATTACGGGGAACGCACATACAAGGTATGAGTTTGATTCATCCAGGTCGGGTCGAGCTATGGTGTTAACAAGCTAAAATTTATACCAAAATATAATTTTTAACAGTTTCCTGTTTTGGGCCCAAAAAGTACCCCTGGTCCACACCAAAATCAATAGAGTCACTTTACTGTTCATAACGAGGCTACATACAAAACATTCCGGACTTGTGCTGTTAACAAGATTCCCAGACTACGACCTCTGCTGACTTCAAATGACCCCGAAACAACAGGGATCATGTAGTTATTATGGGGAACCCACATACCTAGTATGAACTTGATTCATCCAGGTGTGGTCGAGTTATAGCATTAACCAGTTCAAATTTACGAAAATATCGATTTTTCAAAATTTCAGATTTTAGATTTTAAAATTACTCCCGGTCAACACCCGAAACAATAGGAGTCCTGGACTACCCATAACGGAGCTACATGCCGAGCCCCACCCTGGTCGGACCAAGCATTCCGGACTTGTGCTGTTAGCAAAATCTTCAGACTTCGACCACTGTCGACCGCAATGCCTCCTGATTTGACCTCGAAACCACGAGGATCATGTACCCCTCATGAGGAACAGACCAACTAAGTTTGTGCTTGATCCAAGCAGGTGGGGTCTAGTTATCGTGTTAACTAGGTAAACAAAAACAAAAATGAAGAGCGTTCTTCTACGTATCGTTGGGAACCTACCAACCCAATTTCAGTTTGATCAGTCCAGTCAGGCAGGACTTTGCTTGATTGCAAGCTCCATCCATCCATCCATACATACATACATACACACATAGGTTGACAGTTTATTGCATTTTCACCACAGAATTGAGCATCAATACATTTACACATACGCATTTGTGAAGATTCCTTGGGTTTCACCACAAAGAAAATAAAATTGGCTGAACGACAGAATATTTTGAACTTACCTGTGGGGCTTCCTGACCTCCTCTATCACCATGATAAGGAATTGCCTGTGTGGACAACAAACAAAAAAGGAACATGAGCCCGCTAGCATATGCAT
>JAUOBX010272065.1:0-17528 GCA_032360705.1 Eupentacta quinquesemita
TTATCGCCGGTGCTCATCCACGATCAACATGGCCAGGGTTCCTCGATGAGCCTTCAGTGGCTTCCTGAACCTGTAGCGATCAAACAATCAGATATGAGTGGACTCTCGGACATGTTGCTGGAGATTATGAGTTGAGAAACGTGACAGCGTCACGGTCATTTACGACATCAACATGAAAATTGAAATCCAGTGTTAGTAAGAGTTGGGTAGATCCAACTGTCAGAATTTCAAGAAGAGATTAGAATCCATTAAAAAAAACAGTGATGAGGTGAGCTTATTTTTGGTATCAGGTGGCGGTCTGTAGAGAACAACAATATGGAGAGAAGTAGCAGGAGAAGAGATGATGACATCCATACATTCGAAGGAATTGAATACATGTATATCGTTGACACCTATTTATATGGAGACCATCACGAATAGGAATAGCAACACCACCTCATTTTTTGTAGTGAGGCAAAGTGATTTGAATATCGGCAATGACCTGATCATCGCTGTTGTCGCCGGTCAGCCAGGTTCCTGCGATGGCCACAGCATTAAGCTGAGCACCAATAACGAAGTCACATAGGGAAGGAGATTGCGTTTTCGCACGGATAGATCTAGCATCCCAGGTGGCAAAACAAACAAGAAGAGTATGAGTGCTAGAGCGAGTACTTACGAGAGGGATTGAAGTCAGATTATTAGGATTGATGGTGGAGCCAAGTTTCAGAGAAGTGGTCGGTAACCTGGGACCAATATTGATGGTGGGGATCATGTGCTTTTCGTGTGTGCCACCACGACAACCACGATAATGAGACGTGCACATGATGGAATGGAGACAAAGTACTAAGAAAATACGAAGAGGAGAACAGTTAAAACAAATGAGAAGAGGTACAAAGGTAGAAACACAACAAATGTGCAGAATGCCACAAGTGTAAGACAGTAAGAGATAGTACAAAAGATATGCAGAAAGTTCAGTTCCCCATACGGCCAATGGGGTAGGTGAGACGACTGTTGACCAAGGCAATATATCCACAATCCTGAAAAAGGAGTGTTCCCAGGTCAGTTCAGACGACTCGGACCAAGCATATAGAGCACAGGCAGATGAAAAGCACCGAAGTAATGGCGAAAAAAAAAATAAAACAGAGAAAACCCAACACATGTACACATCATCTTGGACTCATTCTACGATGAAAACATGGGTAACTTCTGGAAGAAAGGGATACGGTGTAATCACAAGAATGTCTCAGCTCATCATTATACATGTACGTGAATAATCATGGTACATATATATTTTTTCTTCAAAATTTGTTGGACGCCATCTTGGCTGTTGTCCATGAATATGAAGGAAAACACTAAAGACACCGTTTTTCATGCGAACATATGTAGAACCTATGCATGTCCATGATATATGATATTGAGCCTAGCACTGTGCAAATATTGATCACGTTGGTTCAAATATGACGATTTATTGCCTTCTCGCCATATGTCAGCGGCCATCTTGGATTTTGCCACTGGACGTGGAATAAAAATGAAAAAAGGTTGTTCATGGGTTCAGTGGAATCATGCATGTCCATAAATATGATAATAGGCTCAGCACTGTGAATATATTGAATAAGTTGGTCAAAATATAACGATTTATTGCTCTTCTGGTATATGCTGACAGTCATCTTGGATCTCGCCACTATACGTGAAATATAGCGAATGGGAACAGTTCAACTGTTCAAACGCAGGAGAAGTCATGAACCAAGACAAAAAAGAATGAAACTTACCCCAAATGTTCAGCGACGTCTAATTATCTTTCTCACCCAGTGTGGTCAAAATCAGCCGAAACGATCTCCAATGGCACCCATTTGAATGAAGCTGGCAGAACTTATCGGAGAACAGCAAATATTATTTCGAGTTGATCACTGTCACAAAAACATGACTCTCGCACAATATACTGCGCCTACATGACAACTTTTATTATGGTGATGCGTGACAAGTGAACGTTCCTTCAAAATATTTCATCGCTGTTGGAACGCTGCAATAATATTCTCCTGTTCTTTTCACCGATTCATATAAATTTCGTTTCGCCAATTTGAAGAACACAGAAATGTAAAAGTTACATTCACCGTAGTCGCCATTATTCAAATAAATATCTATTTATACGCGTTTTTGGGTAGAATCATTGTGTTGCGTGAATATTTTTGAACCGGACATGCTCACGCGCTGCCCATGGCACGCGTCCACGCAATCCTACAGTAAAATGAAGACGCGCTGATCGACTCGCCATAATGATCAGCTCTTCATAACGCTACTATACTGTGTCTATATTGAGCGAGTTGGTTCAAATATAGCGATTTATGCTTTTTCGGTATATGCAGGCGGCCATCTTGGATTTTGCCCCTAGAAGTGAACTAAAAAATGGAAACAAGTTGTTTTGTGATCAGTGTGATCATAGGAAGTAAAAACACAAGTTTCGCGATTCTATATTGTTCCCTAAATGACACAGCAACCTACACTATAGATGATGTCGATATCATGAGACTGACATTTTACTCGTCCTCTGCAACCGACAATCAGGTCTACGAACCTACCACGGCCACTGCTCACAGCTGACAAGGTTCATCGCAACTTCTGCAAAACATCCCCACGATTACCGAGCCCACCACACACAACAGATCCCAGAAGCCAAGCAGTACATCACTCATCGCAACCGCGAGTACAGCCACTCGAACTGTGCTATGTGTTGGAATTGAACCCTGAAATATTGTACTTTAAGCGTCATTGATGGCGCTCCGCCATTCCTTCGTCCAGAAATAGACTAGAGCCAGAAATCTATTCATACAGATGCGGATGCGGCAAAACCCCAATCATGTCGAATTCACGTGACGCAAAAACAAGAAAAGTGTACGAGTCTGCTGTAATCGATTAGCAAAGATACAGACGAGTTCCATGGCAACAAAAACTCATCGACATGAAATAGAGCACCCACTCAGCAGGTCACCAACTCTTGCGTACCATTGCGGCAAGGAAACCGCATGAGACAAAGAGATTCTTTGGAATATCTAGCTTATGGAGCCGTTCGATGCCTATTTATACATGAGCTGGAATATTTGTCTGATTTCTCCATTTTGTTATCAAGTTTATTTCCTATTGACATACACCAGTATTTAAGTTATTGTGATCTTCAAATTTCAAGCCGTAAAGCTCAAACCTACTGGAACTGCGTAAGCCCTCTTATACTGATAGCGCCTAAGATGTAATCGAACACATTTTCTTATACAACGAAAATTATTATTTTTTGCTTCCAGTTTTGCTAAGATGATATACTACTAGTGAGGCTTGGACGCTCACAGCTGTCGGGACGAGGCGGAGATTAGTTCTTCATCTGACTCCCTCATCTTGCTGCATCCTCGGATACCCCTCGCAGGATCGCATGTTCAACATCAGGGTATATGGTGTGGGGTAGTCCACTATCGTAGTATCATTATATATTGTGAAGAGGCTTGGTCATGAAGAGGCTTGGGTTTTGGGTGTGTAGTCGCCGCCGCTGTCATCTCCGTCGGAAACTTTAGTCGCTAGCACAATGACTCTCTAACGCGTCGTCCGATCGATTTTGAACTTGGTACCTAATATAATAATGTCGGACCTAATACCGTCGGATTTTTCATTTTCTTACCTAAATTTCCCAAGTTTGGAATGCCCAAAAAAAATGGAGGGGAACTCCCTGATTTCGGGGCAGATTGTGATTTTGGCTAAATTTTCACCATTTTGAAGCTCCACGATTTTTGAGGATTGCGAGGCTAGAATGACTTGAATCTTTCCAAACAGCTCAGCAGACACAAATCACAGATTTGTCTTTTATTCGGAGCAAAAATTTCGAGAAATGTTGAATTTGGAGATACATTTCCTGAGTTTGGGCAAAGTGTGAATTCGGCTAATTTTCCAACAAATTTATTAGTATTTAAGGATTACAAGTCTCGAATAATTTCAAACTCTTGCGAGGAGGAGAAAAAAACACAAATTACAGGTTCGACCTCATTTTAGGAGGGGAATTCCCTGATTTGGGGCAAATTTTACGCCATTTTCCATCATATTCAAGGATTGCAAGGCTGAAAGGTGGGGAATCGTCACAAAGATAATACCCGTCGAATATTGGACGCTGCCGTTTGCATGACATTCCAAAGTGTATCAGGACTGAATATGCATTCAACACGAAATCTGCGTAATTGTAAATTGATGCTTGCAATCTTATCATCGTTTCACCATCAGCTACTGTTTGAACATGAAGTCTGGCTATCGTCTGACAATCGCCTGACTGTGTGTATACCGTGACAGTATAATTACTGACCAGAAACACGTTTCAATATTGTTACGTACACAAATAACACTTCGAGGTTGGTAACCTTGAAGTATTATCTGTGTACGTAACAATATGCAATCAATTTTTCGTTGAGTTCCCCTTTTTGTAATTCCTCAACTCATACGACTAGTCATGCATGACTAGATTCATGCACCAGCGCCACTGCTGTTCAATCGAACAACTCTGCTTCACCGAATATTTTCGAGAACTGAAATCGTATTCAATAGGCCCATGTATAGGGCTACACAATATAATGCATGATCCTCACAATGACGTATAACGTATTAAAAACTTCTACACACTGACTGTGCAATGCAGACAGACAAATGAATTACAAATCAGATACTTGGCCTGTTATGTTGATATAACAATAACTAGTCAGATAACTAGCACACTATACCAGACACTCGCGTAGTCTAGAGATCATAGGGAATTTTATATTGAGATACATCTGCATCTACGCCGTAGTGGTTCAACGAACCACGAAACAGCTTTGGGTTAGGGCAGACGCCAGACAAGGATGGATTACATATTTTTTCAAGCTTTCCTGTTCCTCTTGGATTCTTCAGTCACTATCGTATCCTCGCAGGACAATGGTAAGATACCTAAAACAACGCGTTTTACAATGCCACAACAATTTTCCTTAAGGTTGGGCTGCTTAGTGTCCAGATATGTCCACTGCAAAACACGGAACCTGCTGTGTATGCAAAGCTTCCCGAACTGATTGTTACCTCCTCGCCACACGATATCATATAATGGTTCCGAGGTTGTGTCCGCCGCCGCCGTCTCCACCGCAGCCGGGAACTAGGCGTTTGCGCAATAATTCTATAACGCTCCGTCCGTTTGATCTGAAATTTGCACTTAGCGTATATTGTCCGCTAGGTGAAAAACGGAGGGGCTCGGAAGTGAAGATCATTTGGAGCGTACCTGCCGCCTCCCATTCCGCAGTTTTGTCTGCGAAATGATAGAGTTTGCCCGATTTACACGAAACTTGGTGGATATGGACAACGGATAGTCCCAAAAAAATGCGATTGTCCAAACTACATTGGATTCGAGGTGAACATGTTGGATGTGGACTATGATTGGTCCTTAACATCATGAAGGTCACCAGAGGTCAAATTTGCGCAAGGTATACGATTCGTCACAATTCGTCGGATTTGAAGAAAACTGTTGATGGATGTGGGGCAGAACTGGTCCTGAATCAAGGTCACCGGAGGTCAAATTGCCATTGTTTATGCTGGGATACCACGTCGGTAATACACCCACCTGCACATGTCTAGTTCTTGGTTCTATTTAAATAATTATCCGTCGTAAAACTGTCGGCCCTGTTTTGGGGCCCTATCTCCACATATTTTCAACCCCACAAATCTGTGGTGATGATTGCCTAATTACTCTATCATTGGGTTGTCATGTTATACAGGGGTATTCAACTAACCGAGTTTTCTTTCGAGCCGTTGCTATGGGATAAAGAAATAGAATGGGTAACAACATGCACATTTTATTAGACTTAGGATTGAACAAAAGTGCCAGTGGCAAAGTAGCTCACCTGTTTGTATCCGTGTGAATATGCACAGGAGTTGGAGGAACGCTTCGTTCATATGACTCCCAAAATAAATATTTGACCCCTAGGTAACAATCGACTTCAAATCGTTAACGGCTCATATGTAGCAGTGGTTCGCCATAAAACTGACCAACTTCCATGACTACCATATTCAAATGTTAGGAGGACAATCATTCCACAGACTCACACGAGATGGCTCAAATTTACTCAACATGACCATTGACCAAAACAACCTTGAACTATTTATACTATTTGTCGATGCTGATGCTGACTAACTTTCATGATCATTTAATTCGATATGTGGGAGAAGAAGCATTTTGTCATATGGCAAACTTCGTTGTGAACACGATAACTGGAGAACGAGAGCACCAAACATGTTCATATTTGGCAGTTGGTTGCAATTATGAGGAGGAAGTACCCTCTCGTTTTTGGCGCAGATCCAAGGTCATTCAAGGTCAGGAGAGGTGAAAACCGAAAAGCTTGTGAACACGATATATACAGAACAAAATAATCAAGTATGTTCATATAACGTTTGCTGGTTGCAATTATGATGGGGAAAACCCCCATTATTTTCGATGCTAGGTCAAGGTCACTTGAGGTCAACAGAGGACAAAATCCTAAAACCTTGTGAACATAACAAAGAGTGATTGGAAAGGTGCAGAGACCTCATACTTGGTATGTAGGTTGGACATATAGACTACATAATCCCCATTGTTTTGGGGTTCGTTCCAAGGTCACCTGAGGTCAACAGAGGTCAACGTGCAAAAACCTTGTAAACACGATAACTAGTGAACGAGAAGGTGCAGATACTTCATATATGGTATGAAGGTTGATCATATGGAGTACATGGTCCCTATCGTTTCGAAGTTTGGCCCAAGGGTCGATAGAGGTCAAAGTCTAAATACCTCATAAACACGATAAATAGTGAACAGAAAGGTGCCGAGACTCCATATTTAGTGTGTAGGTTGGGCATATAGAGCATATGGTCCCTATTGTTTCAGGGTTCAGTCCAATGTCATCTGGGGTGGACAGAGGTCAAAGTGCAAAAACCTTGTGAACACTATGACTAGTGAACGAAGAGGTGCAGAGACTTCATACTTGGTATGTAGGTTGGCCATATATAGTTCATGATCCATATATTGTTTTGGGGTTCCATCCAAGGTCATTTTGCGTCAAAAGAGGTCGAAACCCGAAAGCCTTGTAAACACGATAACTAGTGAACGAAAATGTGGTTATATAATGACAACGAATCATTTTGAGGGAATGGTCTAATGGACAGTTATGGTTGTCCGTATAAACTGCATTTGGTGTCTGATTTTGACCTCAGCTGACCTTTCGACCTCATTTGTCCTGTTGATAGTGTCGGAAGATAATTCAGAGTAGCCTATAGGCATCAGTAATCTCGTCACCACAACAATATTTGAACTGAAATTCACAAATTTAAATGAATATTGGATATACATATTTTCCTGGAGGATGGAGGGGGATGCAGGCCGAACAGGTCACATCAGCAGCCTATTTGACCAAATGATTCTAACAGAAATGTCTCAGTGTGCCAGTATCCCAAGTCTGATATGGTTTTATGCATTATCTATCCCGAAAAATACATATGATCCTTACTGTCAACTTGATATTACAACAATCTTAGTAAAATTGAGGCATGGAATCACATCACATCGTTGTGGGCTTGTTGGGTAGAGTGGTGATACCTTTAACGCCAGTAACTCGACATAGGAATATCGGATTGAGACGGGGTTTGGACCAATTTATTTAGTTTTCCGCTCTCCACGAGGTCACCCATAATGTAGTCGAGCCTGCAGTTTCCCTTCAATTCGCTGAGAAGTTCTGAAAATTGATCAGCAGACAAATGCATGACTTTGAATGGTTCAGAATGGTGTTGAGTGACACGAGTGCACTTGCCACGTGAGCTTCGAACAACATTCGAGGGTTGGCTCTATCGGCGAGGATTGACCAGTATCCTGTCCAAACACAAACTTCACAAGAATGCCGGGATCGCCTCCAATACACTTTGAACAGCGTTTAGCAGTCAAACTCTTCGGATATTTCACTGTTTTGTCCACATGTTGGGATCAAGCCTACATCATGAAGGTGTCCCCAAATTTAGCACATGAATGTGTTCGAATCTCAAGCCTTTATGGGTATTTTCTAAACATGTGTAGAGTTCACGATGATTCGGGAGTGGGGCCGAGAAGAAGGTGTTCATTATTGTTGAGCTATTTTTCGAGAGTATATATTCTTGTTTAAACTTGACATCAGCATGCGGGTGTTTCCCCGAAATAATCATGATGATTGAGAAAATCGCAAAAATCATGTCAATTCGACTAACGATGGATGACTTTGGAAATAATCTTCATGATGTCCAGTGGGCAATACTATACTCCACATAACAAAGTCTCGTTCAAATCCAACCAAGTTAGGGAGATCGCATAAATTTCCCAAATTTGACCTACGGTGACCTCGTTATTATTATTTTTTTCAGGACCAACTGTGGTCCACACCCACCAAGCTTCATGTGAATCGGACGAACCTGATCCATTTGCATAAAACTGGCGAAATAGAGGGCAGCAGTCGTTACGCACCGCCCACTTCCAAGCCCATCCGATATTTTACTGGAGCGGACATGTGTACACAGTCTCGCATAAATCGGACGGAGCCGTAGAGAGTAATGGCGCTAATGCCCAATATTTATCTAGCGGCTCAGGCGGAAACGGCAGTAGACACAGCCCCCGAACCATAAAATCCCCGGGAACTTCACATTTCGCGGGAATATAATTATAACTAATATATACCTTGAAGGTCTTATGACCCAAGTTCACGCGCGTTCCGACATCAGTCCAATACAGGGCACGTGAGCTACTGACATTAACTGATTATGTTCTTCCTGCATCACAGTTCGTCTTGTCGGTAGCAGAAGTTCCAAGAAGGGCCGCGTAGAGATATTCCACGACGGCGAATGCATGGGGAACGATTTGTACCAACTCCTGGGACGATCAAGAAAAATCACTCATTCCGTTAATAAATCTACTACTCCTATTCTTCATGCAGAATGGTTCAATTTGATATCATGTGAAAGAGCTCGAGGTGATTTCCATAGTGGTCAACTTGGGAGAACCAGAACGAAAAAGTTATCGTATTACAGTTAGACTTGAGCCTCCTAATGTGCGAGGTGCACGAATCAGTAAACGAACGTGCTACTATTATCAACATCTGAGCCTGCTTCGGCCTTTAAATATGTTGTTTATGTGGTCACGTATATCAACAGACGTGCCATTCTCGATACACGAGAGAATTAGCGAAGTACAAACAAGCGTTTTCCATTACGCCGTTCGTTCAAACATATAAGCAAACATATATCTGTCGTCCATTTGTCGAATCGCTGATCCAAGTTGCAACTCCATCTACTACCTATAGGCCTACGAAGATCATGGTGAATGATATGACCAAATGCTGTATATAGAATACAATGTGATTAGCTGAACGCGCACCATAACGGCCAGATTCATGTTTCCAAAATGAATGTATTAACACAAATTGTTATGAAGAGCAAGGAACTCGATTTTCGCCCTTTTCCACATAATTTTCAGTTCGCCTCGTTGGCGGGAATTCCACCATTGAAGGGAGAGTTGAAGTGATCTACAACGGTAGATGGGGAACAGTATGTAATGATTCCTGGGACGAACTAGACGCTACTGTAGTCTGTCGGGAGATAGGACTAGGAAGTTCAGGGGAAGCTGTTCACAACGCGGGATTCGGCTATGGGGCTGGACCTATTTGGCTCGACAATGTATTGTGCACCGGGGATGAAAGTAGTCTGTTCATGTGCAGACGTCAAAACAACTGGGATGCGAACAAGTACTGTCAGCATGATGACGATGCAGCAGTTATATGTGGGGATTTCGGTGAGTTTCAATATATCTAGTTGAACGATTAGTTTATTTTCTATCTGAAATGAGTTTTTGTCTTGACGAAGTCGAAGGAAGCTATGCAGTCATGACAGTATGTGTACGTGTGTGTGTGTAACAGTAATTCGATCATATGTGTGACCTTTGACCTCGGATTGACCTTTCGTTTGTCCGGCGAATCCTGTTCTCATGGCTATTTTCTAATTCAATGGTATCTTTTAATCGAAAATGTGTGGGTTGACTCCGTGCGACCTTTGCGTGCAAAGATATCAGAGTTCAAAGTTTTCATGTAAAAAATGATTACAGTTGTCCAATCGTCGTAAGAATTTGTAGTGGCGTTTCTGGATTCAGTGTGTCTACTACATCTTTCTATGAGAAAGATCGAATACAAACAGATGTGCTCATATTTGGACGCGAAGAGAGAAATAATTGTCAATTCGGGTATATGGGATGGATCTCTGTGTGCTCCGATCCAAGGACCAAGTCAAGTCTCCGCCACCCAATTTAGCTAAATGCCACCATAGCTCAGCTAACAGGCTATAAAACACACACCCGAACCCCCTTGGATTTGTCACGATATCGATTGTATTATCACAATTAAGGACTTAGTTAAGGAAGCCCCCACACTTCGCACTACATTTGGTTGAGAGGAAGATTGTAGACGCACATGAATCGAGGTCACCAATGAGTGTCTAATTGAAACAAGTTTTCACAAGGGTTGTGCTGATGGGATTTTATAATCATTGGTAAACCATTGGACTCATTGGGTGATAATTTGGTCAATGATAGACTGTCTGGAGTGACACATTAGCTGAAGGGAGAAGGGTAGGCATGTTAGAATTACATGGAAAATATCTCTATCAATCCATTCGAGTGTACCTTATAGTCGAGTCAAAATAGGGTTTGACCCAAAAATCGCAACAAAAGGATTTGGAAGTTCCAGGTTGCTCAGTGGATCTCCAGAGAAAAGTCTCCCAAAATCGGACCCTGGGAAAATGGTTATTTCGTCGAAATCCAAAATGGCTGACTATATAGACTTCAATGTACTGTAGACCCCCTAAGACATCAGCTTTGACCTATGAATTGTGTTACCAACCTAAAGAAACATGATACCAAAATACCACACAGGCCGACTTACGATGTCATATGACGTCACCGTGACGTAGTAATGACGTATGTTACAAAATACAGAAAGTTAACGTACATTGGCAGATATAGACGTTAATGTACAGTGAACCTCGAAGACTTCAGTTCTGACCTATGACATATGTAAGTGATGTAGAAACATTACACTGGTATACCATACAGGCTAACTTATAATGTCTCATGACGTCACTGTCACGTAGTATCGACGTATATGACCAAAAATTAATATACTTTGGCGGACTCTGGTGCCCTATAATGTACTGAAACAGCCCGAAGCCTCAATTTCAACCCATGGAATTAATACATCCTGTAGGAACATGTTGTCACACTACCAAATGGGCACATTGACGATGTCATATGACGTCACCATGACGTAGATCTAGATCTAGAATCCTGACTTCACCAATCAAGACTCTACGATCATTCTGCTTTGGAGTGAGTCCTGATTGCACAGGACGCTGGTACACAAGCAGCCCTATAGGAGGCATCACACCTTGCTCAAGATTATTCCATATAACAAACATTATGTCAGGTTTCGACAGGGTAACCTACTATAGTTGCTGCTGCAGTCTCTAACATCACCCATTCCTTTTTAGATGAGCACAATGCGCCTTCTTAAGTCAGGATGACTCCGGAGCTCCAAACTGGGTAGAAGACTATACAAGACCTCGAGGACGGGCTTGCCTATCAATCCAGACCATCTCGCCGTATGCACTAGCAATCCCACTTAAGCTTCATTTGCCCAGAAGTTTTCTCAATAGTAGGTTTGATAGAATTATTCTACGGGTAGTTCAACTAAAAAGTATCTAAAGTACCCATCCCGACGGGCCTCATCGAATTCATCAGTCAATCCATTAGTTGCCTTGACAGCTGGATAACGCTGAAGCCGAGTAACGATGCTTCCGAATCACTAGTAAGTAGGCAAGCTATGAGGCCTCTGCAGCCAGGTGCTTCCCACTGACTTGAAGAGACCTGTACTTTGCGAGTGCTTCGCACTTCCTTCACTCTTCTCAACAAGTGCCGCTTGGAATACCATGTGCATTCTCACTACCTTATTGACTGAAATACATATCGGGGTTGGATTTCCCTAATATACTAGTCAAAGGGAATCATAATCTGCAAAGTCATGTTCAGCACTTCCATTGACCTTTAACAGATTTGTGATAATTCTTCATGTTTTGTCATTATTGATAATTAAGCGAAAAACTGTATTTCAAAAGTTATTGGATTCTTATGAAATTGTGCTCTGATATCCCTTGGGCTATACTTCTTTAGGACAAGTGGGATTTTTGTTGGTTTCAACTTTCGATCAATTAAATGCTGAATAATTCCAAATAATTACACCAAAGAGCCCTCTAAAAGTAATCCTGACATTTTCCTGAGAGAGATTCGTCCCAATACATAAATCCATCACCACTCTTTAAATCGTAGTTAATGATCTCACCCTGGGAAAGCTTTCCTAGCTGGATGGCCATAAATATGTCAGCACCACAGTCTGCTAGCTCTAGCCAACTTCATTGGTGTTCGGTTCATTTGAGTCAGAGTGTTTCCACTTCTCAAAGGTGAATGTTGTATAATAGGCAAACTTTGAACAGAATAATTGATCAGAAAATGATTATGTCAAATATCTTGACAAGTCACTAAAGGTGAAAATTATGTGCCATTGTATGTGAAATCAAACCTTTATACTTACATGGGCTCTGACCATGAAAAGATGAAATTCATTGGGAGATCAATTGCAATATCAATTCCTATTGGATAAGTTGGTCCATCTTGGGCCTGTGGCATACAGCTTTTGCTCATAGCTACCAGGGCAATGATTGCGCCTGTACCCAAATAGATTAACAGAATACCAGCATTAAAAAGTAATACCACACTATACCGAATTCTAACTGAAAATTTGCGATAGAATATTATGCACCCATTGGAAAATCCAGTCATATAATTGAAGAGCCAATATACAAGTTTCTATTTCCATAGTCATATGGCCAGGTGAGCCATTGTGATCATGCATGCATGTCTATTTATTATATTTATTATATATTTATCTGTCCACAATTCACTTCAAATTGCTACTCCTCCTACACGCTCTAATTGATGATGAAATTTGGTCACGATGATGAACAAATGATGGGTCGTTCAGGGTGTTGAAAAATTAGGCTCCGAGGTCATCAGGTGAGCCTTTTGGGCCATTTTGTGGAAGCGGGCTAAATGCGTCTCCTCATCTGGTGGGCCATTTTGTGGAAATTGATTGATTAACTGTGAATCACAAGCGGGAAAAGTATCACACACTAAAGTGAGCTGAGAAGCATCTTTGTGGAGTGAGAAGATGTTACAGGAGCTGAAGCGGACCGCGAAATGAGCGAAGGCCATAGAGTGCAGAGGTGAAAACCACCTCAGCACCACCAGCACAGTGTCCGCCTCATGCGGCTCCATACATCTGGGTCTTTCCGCTTCCAAGACTCGGTGGTCCAACGAGCTTTGCCCGGTCTATTCATGAGGCGCATCGCAATACAGTGAACAGCTGCATCAGTCAAATTCACACGGCAATACTAATCTGATGATCGCAATAGTTGTACCTGACGATGAAATGGAAAGGTGCATCTTCTGGAATAGGGGGATATTTCAGGACCTAGACCGAAGCTGTAAGGAATGGCAAGTATCTTGCCCTTGACCGTATAGGCCTACGGGAGGTTATTCATTGTAACTGCAAAACGGCCTGCAGGATGAGTTGGTACATGTTGTCAAAGTTGTTGATTACCCCATACCGTACACTGTGCACCATGCCAAGTGGATTTTTGTGAGAACTCCTTCAATCGGACACTAGAGCCAGACAATGAATATGATGATGAGGTTGACGAGCAGATACATAGTATCTGAGGTCATCACATGTGACACTAATTAGTTTTCAGCTCAAACCAGATAAGCTGATTGAGCTATTGTAATGGGAGCGTCACTCTATATATCTATTTATCCATCTATCTATCTATCTAGCTGTGAACTTTTGCTTCTTTTGGCTGACAATTGTTCGGTGACAATGTTCATTGAATGATGACAAATCTCTGACCTTTTGGAGGTCAACGTCAAAGGTCATTGAAGGGGCATGATGAGCCGGTATGTGCAAAACTGCAAATCGCTAGTCCTCCTACGAAGTGCAATATATTTCCACGAAACTTCGTTACAATGTTCCTTAGCTGGTACTACCTGAAAGTTGTTCGCAGATTTTAGACACATGCTCAAATATTGTCACGAGTGGCGATATGATGAGAAAATGCATAAATACTCAAATTAATACTTTACTTATGAAGAAGAACGGGTTTTCTTGAACTTGGGTTGTAATGTTCCTAGAGTGTTGCTCCTCAAAACTTGTTGAAGGCCAGGTGAAGGGCTAATTCATTACCTGGAAACTTACATATATGAAAAGAGCATATCTCAATACCCCTAAATCCAAAATTTGACGTTCACAACTTGTTGTATTTCCATGTTATCCCTATTAACAAGTTAGGTCTGATGACATCACGAGGGGAACCAAATGAATGTCCCTCTTGAGATTACACAATAATAACTGATTTTTCATTCCTCCGTAAGTGAAAAGTGCAAGTGATTTTTTCACTTCGAAGTCAATGATTACTTGCATCTATATCTCCCAAAGAATTATGTGAACTTTTTTTCATAGCAGGTTCACACTTTTGAAAAAGTCAATTTCGCATTGACTTTGTACAGGACATGCATTTTCCTTCCCCTTGTGATATAAAAAAACATTGCATAATAATAGATCTATTCTCATTCTCACTGTCTTATTGACTGAAATACACATTGGGGGTTGGATTTCCTTAATATACTAATCAAAGTGAATCATAATCTGAAAGGTCATGTCCAGCACTTCCATTGACCTTTAACAGTTCATGTGCTTGATGTGTGGGTACCCTTGGCCTACATAGGGCCTGTATTCCTCAGTCTGTTAGCTCAGACGGCGGAAAACAATACCACTGGGGTTACTGGGTAGAACTCCCAGCACCATTTTACTACAGTCATGGAGTTCAATGTCTATAGAAACTGAAATAACGTGTAAACAGGGACCGTACGGTGGTACGTTTACATACATGCAATAAAACGGGTATTTAACCATCAAAGTTATACTGCTACTGGGTATGAGGTGATCCGTATATATATATATACATGAGGGAATTAAATAGATTAGGTTTCATTGGGCGCTTGCGCTTCCTCATATTTTTCAAGGAGAAGCGTCATTCTTGTAACCTTCCGAAACCGTCCCAGATACTGCGCCTAAGCCGAGTCAAATAATTCACTTCAATTACGCGTTCCAAGGTTCCTTCTGTCAGTCTGTATATAGGCCAACATATCGTAGCAGAGGGTAACTTTCGTACCATGTGGTTCCCGTGGTTAGGCGTGATGTTTTTATGATAGGGTATAATAGCGTAGAACGCCATTAGAACTTGCTACAAAGTATTTGAAATTTCCCCGGAAAAATTGGATATAATAAACTTATTCCCATATTCATTGCTGCTATAATAATAGCTTGGGTTTCTTGAAGTGTCTTCCTCAATTTCGAATCGATTTACAAAAATCGGAATTTGCGGTTTCAAGAACACCCCACATTTAAATCAAATTCAATCATGTATAAATAAATTTCATATATAAAAAATACAAAGATGAGAGTGCTAATGTTTCTCAGGTTTTTCATCAAGCTTTGTCTATGCAATTGCCAGCAATATACGCTTCGGAAATATTGATGGATTGTACCTAACAATCATCGTGATCATTTACTTATCAGCAGGGCACCGGTCAGCTGGTGACCGGCTACCGTAAACTGTGGTAATTTTGGCATTTGCTTCTTGTTTCCTGGGACTTTTTTTCGATTACTTATTGAGCACCCATTCCTCATTTCAAAGATAACTTTGGGACTCCTAGATGTTCATACAAAATACCAATCAAATTTGATGCAAATGGGAGATGTTTTTGGAAACTTATGTAATGGATGAAGTGAACATGACTGTGATTTCTCGAACTTGGGGGCGACTGTGGCAGCTGTATCACTGAAGCAACAGTCTAAAAAATTATACAATTTGAAATTGAATTTATTTTTCGCAAAGTTCGAATTCTAATACATTACAGGCTCTGTGAATTGCATGGATACTTTCGAAACCTAAAATAAAACTTATAGGGGGCAACGGAAGCTTGCCCCCAAATTATGCAAATAAGGTTAGCACACTATTTCCTGATTTTAATTGTTTGTAAATTACTTTTGGTAATATTTATTTTGATAATCTCCTTTGGGAATAATTTCGCCTTTTGTTCATCCAAATATGCGAGGGAATAACAAGACAGAGACAATTTCAAATATAGAGGGCAGGCAGTCATTTTAATAAAAACCAGGAACTGCCAGAATTACCCCGGGTGACAACATTACCCCAGTTTGCGGTACTGATCTTGTAACGCGTAGATTGAATTGTTAGAATGTTGATCTGGATTAGGATCATTATTATTATAATTGTTATTATAATTATCATCATTATTATCATTATTATTATTATTATCACTGTTAATATAATTATCATTATTACTATTCATTAATATTTTCTGTTTTTATTAATATTTTCATTATTATCACTTGGAGTTTCTTTGAAAGGAGATATGATTATGTGTTTTGCTGCACCTATGGATCACCTGATCAAGGGGCTTCACAAATATAACCCCAGCAGATATTTAATTCAGAAAGCAGTCTGGCAGTTTCTGGTGTCATATAAAGTTACTGATTGGCTGATTTCGTGAACCCATGAGAAGTAACTAGTAAATTAGTGTGTATAGCCTACATTCAATATCGATGTACTGATCAAACAAATTGGGCAACGTCATATATATGACTCAGGTTCATATAATGTTTAACGACATTTTGGCATGAGGGTGCCATGCGTAGAATATGACATATTCAGACCTATAGTATTGATCGAATGATATGTCGTATTCGTGCCGTGACGTGCATACTTGAGTTGTTAGACACGGGTCATCAGGTCATGTATGTATAGGTTCCGTTTCAGTTATTCTAATACCACCTGTTTGGCCCTTCAACGAATCCAAACAAATTTTAATAAATGTTGCTGTGAAGACAACGGAAGCATAACATTTGCATAGTGCTCTAGTGACATCACAGGGGGACCGTATACAGACCATAATTATGTAAATTTAGTAAATTTAGTCGAATTTAGTCAATGTGAAACGAGTACTTTTTACAACTATATGGCAAACAAACCATAACTAGTATATGAATGGAAACTTCCAACATTGTTCGTACGATATTGAAGAAAACTGAATTCCGTTGATGGTCATTACCTCCTATATATTTCTATTAGCAAGGTCTGACAGCATTCCTTATGTGCAGTCTATTAAAGGTATACTGCAGGCTCGAGTAAACATGGGCTCATCTTGTAGCTTAGACAAAAATAAATACATCAGTCGAAACCAGACGTTCATACGATGTTCCATTACAGAGTAAGAGGACTTCAAAGTTTGGGCCATGTACATTGCACAAGATGTACGCTATCCCATCATGCAT
>JAUOBX010272177.1:0-11373 GCA_032360705.1 Eupentacta quinquesemita
TTCGCATAGTTTCTATTTGAAATAAATAGTGTTCAAAAGTGCTATTTTCAGGCCGATTTGAGGCTAGGATAGGCTTCAAACGGCGTTTTTCTGAAGCTGCCTCTAGGGACCGAGTGGAAAATACCCAAGTCGGACATATATGATGCAACTCAGCACGCCGGATCCAATGAGCTATACCCCGAGTTCATAGCGTTATCGAGTTATGGTCACTCAAAAATGCAAGATTTTCAAGCTACCATCGCCTATATCTCTAATGTTATTAATTAACCGTCGCGCCATCAGCTATGGAACGGTTGACATCATTACAGCCAATTCCGAATATTCCTCAATGAGCGATAAATGATTCCCCCCGGGATGGTACGAACGAGGGCAGTTGAGAACCCTTTAGTTTTGATCTGGTGTTAGTGATCGTTGGAAAACGGATCTGGACATGTCAACATTGCTGGGGTTACTAATGGTGTTTCGGCCAATGTTCTGTAACCTATCCGCATCTTAGTTTGTCGAACCTTGCTCTCCGACTATGATATACTATCCTTGGGAGGAAAGAAAATGCAAAATATTCAGATATTTTTATGGGAAAGTTAACCATATGTAACTATATGTCAAAGTCCAACGTTTGCCCAATGAAAAGAGAAGTTATCTGATAAGAGAACTCAGAAAGAACTGTATGTATTTGGAATTCACATTGATAAAATACACAGCTGTTGAATGAACCTCTAACAAATAACATGTTCCCAATCAGGAGCTTAATGCCTTCTGACCAACACGATACTTCACCCATTCGTCGAACATTTTGACAAATAACGCACTCTAGCGAAATGATATATCATACATACAAATGAGAAACAATGTAGACCTACAGCATGGCTGTATGGGAATCGCTCTCTCACACACCTGTAAGGATAATGAAACATCGCCTCGTACAATTGCATCAATCATCCTCAATGAACCGAGCGTGGCGATGTTTACATATTCACATGAATCAACAGATATGAAGCTGTCCTGTCAGCGACGACTCAATGAAACTCCCGCACATATTAACGATGTAAACTTGCTCATCATAGCAAGTAAACGTATATAAATGTGTTATTACTCGCTGTTGCTGCATCCTATAGTCGAGGTCAAGACAGCATGTCCAAGTACAGCTCGATCAACGATGAATTATATACTTTTCTCTTAATAGAGTGAAGGCAATCGAGTCGTTAGAAAGGACGCGTACACTATTATTGTCTTCTTCTGATTATTCACTGCAATATAGTGGTAAAACATATAGAACTCGAGAAATTCGAAAGGACTGCCGGCGGCATGGCTATTCTCACGCGGAAATTAGATAGATGCATGCGGAACATAATAGTTTCACCTTGTCATTCGTATTCTGTCATGCGTTTGAACTGGCAATATACCTGCATATGATTGCAGTATACCGTGGATACATCGTCAATTACCAACGGGCAGCCAGGGTATCATGAGTCCCACTATTTATGACATAATATACCTTAAAATATGTCATTTGAAATAATAATATTCATTCATGGAAACCAACTATGCCGTGGTATCATGATTGTATGAACAAGGAGGTGAAGTAAGCATATCCAATACACGTAATGCACAACATACTCTCAAATTTTTGAGCCAATATTCTAAATTGCCGGGTGTATTAAAAGGCACTCTACTATTCAGAAATCACTCCTATGTCAATAACAGTAATACATGGCCAACATTAATAATCTCCCGGCTCAATTAGTTGAATTACCTACAGTTGATACAGTCCGTCGGTCTTCATTTCCAGTGACACAATTTACATGCACTAGTTGAGAGAGAGATGCAAAACTGCGTCGAGATTATCTGCAATAGTCTATGTACAGTTGCACTCAAGTTTTCCTTAATGCACAATATATTGGTAGATAGTCCATCAGATTAGATCTGACCTATTGTATCCAATTGATCATGAATATCCGAAATCTTTCGACCCACATCGTCTTCATTTTTGACAATAACAATAATACACTAAATACATAAATGGTATAGCCCCCGGGTAGAGAGTTCTACGAAGATGGTCCTGCCCGGGACAACATTGGTACACTGTGAGTCATTGTCCCACGCACGGCTATTGAGGGGAGATGGGGTGACCACAATGTCGTGAATGTGCAAAAGTTATTTAGGCAGCATTTGCTTGCAATAATTAGCTAATATTTGAAGAGTCCCTTTTGCAACGACACTCGTCGAGCGCTCTGTTTGAGAAAAAATGCATTGGCTTCAGTTTCGATATACTGTATTCGATACCAAATAATGTCGATCTCACGAGAACTCCAATATGGATACACAGCATATTATGAGACGAATCTCCTGCTTCAAGTATATATGAATATGCCAAAAAACGAATAAAAACGTAATTCGCTACTGTTCAGTCAGTTAAAGATGTCAAACACGATAAATACCACATAAGATGCATTACGATAACAACCGTACATGATGTTGTAAAAATGAAATATTATATTTGATAAACGGAAATAGCACTGTAATCGAATAAATCCTATGTAATGCACATGTTTGACTGTTCACTGGCATATATAATGACTTACAAAATGTGTAATATTTCGTATTAACCCCATGGATGAAGCATCTGTGTGCATTATGGGTGGATGAACACATGAATCCTCTTCCCACATAGTTCACTCACTAACTAACACGCTTATAAGTCAAGCGCAGTAACAATTGTGGGGCTGACCATTTTTGTTCTTTGTTGCTTGTTTTCAACCTGCATATTCAAGTTACTTATCGAAGGTTGTATTCTATTTATTACTGCAATATAGTGGAACAACAACGTTTTCCATTACATGTACATACACACAACGTGATGTGCCTGTCTCATATTGATTCATATTGATATTCTCTCAAATTGTTTTCCTCTCCATATGCACATACTGTTCACGTTTGCGTTATGGAAGAAATTGAGACACGAGCATGTTTAGGCATCACTTCAGCTGCTTTCCGTTCGGAATTGGGTCATTCACATCCCGAAAACTTTGTCGTTGGGAATATTGGAGCATAAAATGATAAGATAGATGGAGTACATCGTCACAATTATCATTATCGTGGAGGTTGAATGAGTTATTTCCCCCTAACAGACGCAAAACAAGAAGTGAGTTGTAACAACTCATGCAGGAGACTATTGATCATCAAATGTTGTCCCAGGTATTCAATTCTAAAAACGTTGGGTTTGCCAGCGTGGACACTGAACACGTGAGCACCTTCGACATTTGATAGAGTAAATGTTTTCTGAGTGGGGTGTGGACCCTCAAAGGACGTCATATTTACACCACAACCCGACGGAGTAATAGTTTTATGGATTTTCGGGCGGAGTATTGTGTCGATAATTCAATCACAGGTGGGGAGGAACGAGCGTGAATCATAACAGGTGACTAATAAAATAATGAAATATGATACAAGTCATGGAAGTGACATACATTTCTATTCAACATTCACTAGGACGCTAGTTTTCGAACTGATTAAGTATTGAGAAGTTACGTCGCGTTTGGATCCAGTGATGTTAGCGCTTCTGAAGGATATTCATCATATTTTATTGATGTAATGTAATACTTCTAGCGGGTGTCAAACGCCGTGAACAAACACCACATACGTGAATCAAGTGTGTAACGTGTACAGAGTAGATAGCACAGTTGGTTATGCGACAGCTTTTCTCTCAGGCAGACTGGGATTCAAATCCTGGTCGGGCAATACTCAACTGAGGTTACATGTTTACACGCCAAAATTACCCTTCTTTAATATTACCTCTATATCAAAGGCAATGAAACAATATTACCGAGAAACCTATATATGATGAATGATTTTCATCTAGCCAGGCGGGTCGAGTTATTGTGTCCACAAGCAAGGCGCCATACACACGCACATTTACACACAACATACACACTCAAACACATGGGACTATATACATACTTACATATCGATACATGACAACATAATTCTTTCGACTGACGTCAGTGATTCGAAAACGCAACGCTCTGAAAGATCAGGGTAGAAAATGTCATGGTACCTAGTCATATATGGAGAATATGAGTTTGAACTAAACGCAAAATGTTGATATTATGTTAGTAGAAAATATCGATCTTATTGTGCAATGCCATAGAATGCGTCAATAACAAATATCAAAGCAGCTTATGCGGGTAGGACTAATTGCGTTCCCAAGTCTGATTCCTCGAATAATGCATGTCGCGATAATTTGTCACCTAATCTTCTCGTGAACCCTCACCTAATTCATTGTGATACCCTAACTACTGTGAAAGTGTTATTTGATTCGAGAATCAAGCCTGATGGACGACGCACACTTTTCCTGATCAATTTCCAGGCAGCTTTACCTCTCCATGACACTTGAAAAGTAGCATCGCTGCGCGCCTGCGTAATCCTTTTAAATTATTTACATCCCGTCAACATATTGTCTGTATGCCAGATTCAGGAATCATCTCGTCGTTGGACTCGTAGGTTACAGATTTTTGTTTGATCCATATACTGTTTGAAGGATAGAAGGCAAATCGGGAATTCCATGCCTGTGGGTCTTGAGAGGCGAATTATATTTATATATACACTCAAATCGTACTGTCAGCTTGTTAGCCTATTTTACAACACTTAGTGTACCTTCACCGAAATGAACCGCCTAATCGCGAGTACGTTTGGTCCGATCATGGTCATGTTCGTGGAGTGAACATCAGGCATTCGCACTGTGACCTCATGTCACAGTGCGAATGCAGATGCGAATCTCGATAGTTCTAACCTATTGCCTGCCAAAAGAAGCGTCGTGTGCAATGGACCCTGAACACGGAGGCCGGTAAATATACAGGCCGTCCATGTACGGGTCAGCGCCAGCACCACACCACAGCGCCACACCACACATATGGGAAGTGTCATTAGGCGCCCTCGATATCATAAATTTGTACATGATCAACACGGTCATCACTGATAATTATATCACCGCGACGCGTTCAGGGGATATTATGGTGTAGCCGCCGCCATCTCCGTCGCTGCCGGAAACGTTAGTCGTTAGCGCAAAAACTCCAACGCTTAGTCCGATCGATTTGAAACTCCGTAAGCATGTCCGTCCTAGTAGAATATCGGATGGGTTCAAAAGTGGGTGTTCCTGCATTTATTATGTCTTCTATTTTGCAGGTTTCCGCGAAATTATCAAGTTTGTTCGATTTTCACAAAACTTGGTGGGTGTGGACTCGAAGAACATGGCGGTCATCTCAAGGTCATTGGAGGTCAACCAGACATGATTTATGATTTTTTTGCATAACTAAAGCGGGGATATACACGTGGACATGTATAGTTCTCCCAATAATATTTTGATCTTCTCTGAATTAGACCGTTTTCTCATGGCTCGTGCTGGCGTTGCATTATAGGCTCTAGTGATATGAGAGCTGACTATATCTAATCGGCTCTTCCGACCATTACTTAGAATGCTTTCTCTTGGTTTGGACTCTTCGACGGATAAATGCATGTGAATAATTCGACTGTCACTACTGCATGAAGTACTCTCTGAGACGATCCAAACAGGCTAACACGTACGTTTCGCCTTATTAGGCACATATTTCATGAAAACTATAGGACATATTCATTGATGCACCCAATAATCTTCTGCATACGTTCTAGCGAGTTCGTTCGGGCAGGATATTAGGATTGTACACAGTTCCTCTTCCGATTCATTCTCTTAAAGCTTAAGGTGCGACCTAATTGGTACTTACGTCATATTTACAAGCTTGGGAAAAGGCACCAAATACAAGTGATGGTGACAATTTGAAGTGCGAAACCGCCGCGTGGTGATGTACACCCTATTATAGTTATACGAGGTATCTGATTCATTCACTCTCATTTCATGTTACCTCACCTGTTCATTTCCTGACTATTATGTCCAATCATGTAAGACACAGTGCAAATTGATATCCGGTGATTGAAATTCACCATGCGGTTGTCTATTCACCAGAGGTCGATATCCATAAGTATTACAGAGATATACACGTTGTCGGGTAACTCGCCTGCATATGCCTTGTTTGTTATGGGAACGGTAACGAACACTACGGCTTCCAGAATGTTTGAGGTTATATTCCTTGCTGGAAAATACTCCACCACACATCTGTTTTCTCTGATTTACAAAGCTGATATTCACTCGCTTACTCACTCGCTTGCGAAACTTGGTTGCTATCTTGTTAAGTGATTTCTCAATTATCCAGTGTATTCAGTCTCATTGACGTTGGTTATCGCAAGTTGATATCCTCGCACCGCCTTACAGTTACATTCATGATCCTATGTAGTTCTCTGCCTGTAGGCAGGTATGTCCACTCCTTAGTGTCACTTTTTTCAGTTGTATCTCTCTACATCGATCCAAAACTCCTATATCTCAGTAATTCAAAGATAGGATCAAGTAGCTGCAACGTTTATTTTCCAATTCCCCATGCATGTCCTTACATTGTGTGACAATCATATATATATATATTGATATTGATATTAAGGTATGAATCAAATTATTCACTATCTCATTTTTTTCAATCTCAGTTTGATAGTTATGATGAGTCATCGTATGTACAGGGTCGTCATCATCAAAGCTAAATAATATTAAAGAGGATGGATTAAGACTCAAATTATAGGTTATTGCAGAGTTATTGACTAATATAATTATGGTAAATTGTATTGATCGCGCAATAATGTGCGATGTTGCTGTAGTATCAGCTTACATATACTTGCATGGATCTGTTGCCCATGCTAATAATGTGGTATGCATGTATGCACCACATATATTGAGGAGCACATTGGGTATTTCATCATGAACCATAATTTCCTGTGTTGTGAGATCAGGTTAGGATGGTAGGACATACAGCATGGGGAAAATCGGAAAATCAAAGAAAAATCGCGCATTGATTCCATACTGTAAAGGAGATAGCGGCTCCATTCGTTTAATTGCCTTTGATTAATGGAGCATCACTTGGTGGAACTACGATTTTATGGTATAGTCGTCGTACTGGGAATCAAAGCTATCTTGATGCAGGCCTGTGTACACAGATTATAGTTATTACCAGCTGCAATCTTTCCAGAGGATACACGGTATAAGCCGATGCATTTGACTGTGGGGGTTTGCCTCCAGACTCATTGGTCCTATAGCATACTTGCGTTAAATGTTCAGATGACGGAGCAAATGCTGCCAAGACTGCAGTAGCCTCCCCCAGTTTCACACCAGGTACTCATCATATCAGTTTGGGATCAGATTTACTAGCTCCAAGAATTGGCTGACGCAATGAGTCCGCCCACAACTAATTTATTTCGATTGCTCGAGCTACCTGGCAAATCGATTTGATATTTCTTGCTGAGCGAGCATGCCGACAAGATCTACCCGGGACTCGAACCGGTAAGCCTCATGTTACTAGTAAATTTACCACACCCCTGTACTGCAAAACCACTGTAACATTACCTCAATATGGATGTCAGGTCGCCAATTGACTGCCCCTTGTTTCAGTCTATCGTGCTGAACCTCCAGTCCACAGGTACTATTTTTGAACAATTTTTGGTGTGACACGACCAGAATTCGAAAAATAGTGCCATGCTTTTGCAAAACTAACTATGATTGCCTTTCAAAATACCCAGGCCATAAGAGGAGTACATAACGTCAAATAATCAGTAGAAAAAGACCCAATAGATATTCTTTCCTTCATACAATCAGGTCTAACGGTGTAATTAACCTAGAAGGCACAACATTTATCGCAACATAGCCATTCAAGACGCGATTTGTTCGAAAACAAGAGTCCTTGCGGAGTTGCGGATAAATGTATGTCACCGTAGTGACTTGTATCAAATTCCATTAGCAGATCAGTCACTCGTACCGATTCACGTTCGTCCCTCTTTACCTATAATCACATTAGGCTCACGATTCGACACGGCACTCCTCCAGCAAATCCATAATACTACCACCTCTCTGGGTAAAGGTGTCAATCTGACGTCAATTGAGGGTCCACACCACGGTGGTCGGGTAAGCTCATCATGTCGCTCAACTCAACAGATACGCAGATATACATACGTGCCAGGCTGGAAACTGAAGTTCGTAGTGTTGGATACCCAGTGACGAAAATCGATGAAGAAAGTCATGCGCATGAGTTTGTTCAACGTTTCTTCTTGTTTTGAGAAGAATCGGCACGTGAATCCTTGACGATAATATTTCTTGTGACGGTGTCCCTTGATTGATCCTATCACCTCATACTCTAGTTTCCTCAACACCGCGGAGCGGGTTTGTGATATGAATGAACGGAACACATCAATTCGCCGAATGCCTAATCATGCACGCGTCCCAGTACCGTTGACACCAAGAATACGGCGTTATTCTTAATTCTCGACACCAACACTAAACGAAGAAAGAACGTTCTTGTTGTGGGAAAGGAAAAGCGATTAGCTATAGGTTCCACTGTCACAAAGTTGGACTATCACGTGTTAGGTTGTGTGGTGCTAGGTGCTAGGTGTATGCGATGCTAGGAACCCAATCTACCAACCCGAGCAGCGGTCAAGCAACAATGAGCACTTTCGAACCAATCCGAGATATCCCTCGTCGGATATATGTACCAAATCCTAGAGTTCAATAATCACCTGATCACTGCACCACCCAAAATGCAGCGGCTGATACAGTGGCGGCGAAGCTGAAGGTGGAGGGTGGGGAGAAGCGGCGACTGCTGAGTCACACTACTACCTTCAATAGTACACGTGTGGAGTGCGTTCGTGTTGGTCTCGGGGCAAACTAAAAATCTAACAGGTCATGATTCTCTCACTCGGGGGAGATTTCACCTGGTTAGGCAATTGCTGAGGAAAGAAGGCATTTCTGTTCAGTTGGCCTAGTGCTTTAGTGTTTTAATGTCTATTAACTAGGTAAATCACTCGTGATAGGGGGGGATGTCATGTTATAGGGGGAACTAATCTCTTTTAATTTGGCTATGAAGTGCAAATGTTGCAGGCTCATCTCTAAAATGTCAAAAGATTCAAATACTATGGGTTCAAGAAGGCCTTTGGAAACTCATCAACGGAAACCGACCGTGTTATGCGTGGATGACCACCGGCGATGAAATGCCTTTTACGACTAGCGCACAGGTCGTTGTGATATGGGCACAGCGTTTGAATATGACGTTTTAGATGGTGAGGCCCCTTGATTGACTCGCCTATTTACATACGCTAAATCCCCGAGCCGAAACATCTAACGACGATGTTATCTGACTCATCGCAGCGTAAACATCAATCCCTACTTATTTGCCGACGGTGCAGCCCATCTTATTAGGCGCCGCGGCATTAGCTCAGGAACTGTCGAAATCATTACAGCCAAGTCCAAATATTGCTCAATGTGCGATAAATTACCACTTACCAGGAAATTGAGCTTGGAGCAAGAACTTTCTATGTTTGCTCTGGCGTTGGTAATTGTTAAAGAGTGGATCCAGATATAGCACATTGCTGGGAGGGTTATTGTTGTTTCGGTCAATGTTCCATGACTCATTCACACTGACAAATGTTAATGAATATCTCTGCAAATTGATCAATATGTACATCCTAAACAAATAACATGTTCCCAATTGGGAGCTAAATGGCTCCCGACCAGCACACTCCTTTCATACCAGTTCATTTCGATAAATCTGCAAATAGAGCACCATAACAGAATAACATCCTAAACATACAAAATAAGAAACGAAGTAGACCTACAAATCGGCTACATGGGAATCCATCTTTCTGATACACGTGTGACGACGAGGAAATATAGCTTCATACAGTTGCATCACCTAATGGAGCGATCGTGCCGATGTCTACATATCATCATGAATCAACAGCTATAAAACTGTCAGCGATCCAATAAAGCTCTCGCAACTATTAACGATGGAAACTACAAACTCGCTCATCATAGCGAATAAACGAACCAACTTCCCTCTTTGCTCGCCGCTGACGCATCCTATAGTCATAAGTGTCGCATCATATATTCATGGACGTTCGAAGTCATGTCATAATGTCCAAATACAACTCGATCAGCGATATATCGCATGCTTGACTAATGATAGAATGAAGCCAAGTAGGTCATTAAAAAGAATATAAACACTACATATTACTGTTCCCGTATAATTATCTGCAATACTCATACTTATCCTCATATGACTCAGGGAATCCGATAGGACTGATGGCGTTTCCGACACAACATAGTCCCAGATGTTATACCTATCCTGTCATGCGGCTGTTTTGATCTGACAACATATCTGACTATGATTGCCGTTCATCGTCAAATACAGTGTTAATAGGCAGCCAAATTATCACAGGTCTGTCCATATATATATATATAGGAAATTGTGGCTGAAGAACGGAAATCTTGAAGTAGCAAAAAAGCACATGGCTCTACCGGGATTCGAACCGCGGACCTCTCACTTTACGTGCAGGCGCTCTGCCAATCGAGTTATGGAGGCCAAGTGGTGGTCTCGAACAGGAGGGTGATGGTATATTTCACAATGGGATCTGCATCTATTGTATGAACTGCACTGGTTCGATATTGATGCGATATCCCCTTCCAGAGTTCGATTATGATACATTACGATCTGAACACTTTTCAACCACATACATCGTGTGATTATCGCATATATATAGATCGGGAGTGGTCTCCATGTGTGCTCCATATACATATATACAAACAAATATTGTTTAAAATCTCGCAAACTAAGAGTACAATGGACAATAAGGTAATAGTGAAAATGTGTTTAATAATTATAGAGTGACACGAAACAATATTTATTAGTGTTTGACCATTCCATCAAGTTATATTGTGTTCGACAGTAACATTCGATAAAAATGTATTTCCTGCCTCATTCCAACCGAGATTTACCTGAAATGTTACGCATCTAACGATCATCATAACATATATCACAAGATGGATGAGCTGGAAATCGGTGAGGGTTGGATGAAGCAGAATGAATTCATATTGAACTCTGACAAAATATCTAGGCAAATAGTGAGTAAAAGAGGTACCATGTAATGAAGAGTGCGGTGCCACTAGCATCAGCTGTTGGAAATTCCCCGGGGCCGAATGAAGAGGATCATTGTTTTAGTCCGTCATAATGGAACAGAAAGAGTCAGAATGTATGCGAGTACCACTAATTATTGGGGGTAATATCTGTGAAACGAGTAGTAAACGACGCCATATAAAACCATCCATATAATATCATATATATATAAAAAGTCATTTACACACAGAGCATATGCCAACGAGACAGAGCTATCAAAATTTATTTGGTCGTTGAAAGACGGCCAGAAAACCTACGACGTATCATGGTCGATAATCAAGCAGTCCAACACACGCATGACTGC